>JAVGWX010000023.1:35228612-35236112 GCA_036924085.1 Ariolimax columbianus
ACAAACATAATCTGTTCAGTATATTTTACAAAACCCTGACAAACATAATCTGTTCAGTATATTTTTACAAAACCCTGACAAACATAATCTGTTCAGTATATTTTTACAAAACCCTGACAAACATAATCTGTTCAGTATATTTTTACAAAACCCTGACTAACATAATCTGTTCAGTATATTTTACCTGACCAGAAAATAGTCTACTCTGCCCTTAAAGTAAGAACATCATCATGTGACCGTGTCTGACACTGGAAACACCAAATCTGCGATCGCAAGAACAAGAGAAGAATCGTTGCTCCAGTCGGAGCATGCGTACACTTTGTTGTCTGGGATAATGTGTGTAGGAGACTCATTGTTACTAGGTCTGAGATTATTTGTACGGAAAGGAGTGACTAGTTCCCTTCTTCTGTGCCTTGGCTTCCCTAACTTGTAACTGCATACAGCTGAGTAGACTTGTGCGTGTCGAGAACGAGGATTGAACTATGTATATTTACAATGATAACTAAACACTCTATCCACTTTCAGGATATAAAATCAGTAATAAAGCATGGACAAATTATACGAGAGAAGGAGAAATAGTTGACACGGGGACAATCCGTGGAGGGACAGAATTGTTATTCTTTCAACCAGAGACAACCCGGAAAAAAAAAATTTCAAATTCCATTAAACTTCATGCAAAATCCGTGAGGAAAAATTGTATTTTTCAGCGACGGAGGAAGAATCTGATAAGAGACAAGAGGTGGGCGAAATAATAGAATGAAAAAAGAGGGAGTTAGAGGATTTGTTAGCGGGAGAAAAGGTAGAGGAAGGCAAAGATTAATTAATATATAAATACATTATTAGGATGTGTACATTGAAGAAGGAAATTATTTATAGAGTGATGCGCAAGGATAGAGTGACAGGAAGAGAGATAGTGAAAGAGTGAGATAGTGAGAGAGAGGCTGAGTGAGTGAGAGAGTGAGAGAGAGTGAGAGTGTGAGATAGTGAGAGAGTGAGAGATAGGGGGAGAGAGACAGAGAGGGAGAGAGAGGAGGAGAAAGAGGAGGAAAGACAGTGAGAGAGAGGAAGCGAGGGAGGGAGATAGGGAGTGAGAGAGCGAGGGAGAGAGAGGGAGGGAGGAAAAGAGGGAGTGAGGGAGGGAGAGAGGGAAGGAGGGGAAAAGGGAGAGAGGGATAGAGGGAAAGAAAGCGAAGGACGGATCTGGAAGAATGTATTTAAAAAGACTTCAAATTTAATAAAAAATTTGAATAAATGACATGGAAGAATAGACAGAAATCATCAATCAATGAAAGCCCAACTTCTTCTTCTTCTTCTTCTTCTTCTTCTTCTTCTTCTTCTTCGTACGCAGTCAGACAGTAACCATTATTTTTTCGAAAAAAGCAGCGGTCATCCTGAGGCTGTCGACACTGCCATAGAGCTTGTCTAGTGTTGCCACTGGTGATGGCCACATCTGCTCTCTCTCTGATCCTCGTATGTCCGGCAGTTTTGCAGCAAATGCTAAGCGGTCATTTTCCTGGTAGCACACGGGCATTCGTCGGTGCCACCTATCTTCAATTTGTTGAATAAGTGGTACCTGAGTCTGTTGTGGCCAGTGCGAAGTCTGAAGACAACGACCTGCTTACTTCTGGTCAACTGGTAATAGCCATCGTTTTTGGTGTAGCCAGTATGTTCGGTTTCCCATTTGGTCATGTATCTAGCTCTAATAAGCCGTTTTGACTCTTCGTATGTCATACTAGTATCAGGTTGTGGTAGTTTTGCACCTTCTTTTGCCAGTCTGTCTGCCTCCTCGTTGCCTTGGATGTTGCAGTGAGATGGGACCCACTGCACCACTACTCTTTTCGGTGCGGCCTGCTGGCATAGTTGACAGAGTACTGCTCTTAAATCATTAAGTTCAGTATTTTTCTGGCTTTTTAGTGCTGTGACTACGACCAGTGCATCTGTAAGCAGGCTATGTGACTTTCATTCCTTTTATCTGTCACCATTTCTTCCACTGCCACCCTCAGTGCCTCTGCCTCCGCTCTGAAATTGCTTGTGTATTTTCCAGTAGCGAATGACAGTGTTATTTTTCTGCCATTTGGTAGGCTCAGGAATGCTTCTGCCCCTCCGTACTGTGTTGTATTTGTTACGGAACCGTCGGTGTATGCATGGGTCCAGTCCATGCTTGGGTAGTTTTCCGTAATGTAACTCAGGGTAGTATCTCTTCTTTCTTTTTCAGACTGGCAGTTTTTGTTTCTAATACCTGGTATATTTTCTACAACCTCTGGAAATATATGCTGCCTCCAGGTAGGTTTTCGTACAGTAGGGATGGGCTTTGGTGTTGTTAGTGCGTTCATGAGGTTTTCGTGCATCTTTGCTTTGGCTATTTCTGCAAAGTTTCTTCGCTTTAGTTTCCCACTTCCGAAATTGTTTAGTCTCTGGTGCATTGGGTGGTCAGTCAGTCGTCTGAGTTTCTCTGATTGCAGCTGGGCTCTGCAGTCTCTTCTGTCGGCCATGGATTGCAGTTTTGTAATCTTTTCAAGTTCTACAATTGGCGTTGACTTCATGCCTCCTGTTATAATTCTCATGGCTTGGTTTTGAAGTTTGCTAACTTTATCGAAGTTCGCCTTTGCTGCTGTTGTCCATGCCGCAATGCCATACTCGAGAACTGGTCTCACTCTTCCAGTGTACAGTTTCTTTAGTATACTTTCGTCTGCTCCCCAGCTTGTGCCAGCAAGTTTCCTCATGATTGCCATTCTTTCTCTGGCTCTCATTCGGTTTCTCTCGATCTGACTTTTCCATGTCATGCGCCAATCAAATGTGACTCCCAGATAGTTTGGGTTATCGTTTGTAGGTATTTGCCGTTTAGACTTAATTTGGTGTTTTGGGGTTTGATTGATAGGAAAGCCCAACTGAAAGCCGTGAGTGTGCACTGTAGCATACCAGGAAATGAGGGACAGGTTGGCAAAGGAGGGAGTAACACAAGAACAAATGGAAGAAACAATCCCTATGCAAGAAAAGAAGACACTTATAAAAGCATTTAGGTAGGTTGACCAATCGAAAGACAACTATCACTGTCGTGATCGAGCAGAACAAGTGATCCTGTTCCGCTTGAGAATGAGACTAAACAGATTGAATACCATTCACACAAGCTATAATTGGTTCCATCGCCGATGTGTGGGCAGGCAGCGCAGACATCCGGACATATCCTTGCCAGACTGTAATAAGCTGAGCCAATTGTGTACTGAGCATTGGCCCACGGAGACGAATATCCACAGAAAGCTGTTTGGAAGCCCCGAAGAACTCTCCACTACGGCAGCATTTATCCAGAGAACTGCACGTGTATATATAACAAGAAAAATGGCGAGCGAAAAGAAGAAGATGAAGAAGAAGAAGAAAAAGGAAAAGAAGAAGAAGAAAAAGAAGACGAAGAAGTAAAATAAGAAGACGAAGACTGCGGAGCATAAGTCCTGAACGAACAACTTCCAAGCATGTCTGGCCCATGCCCACTTCACCAACATACTCCACTTCTGGCCTGCTCTCCCTCGTGTTATGCACTTCTTTTCTCCAAGTTTGTTTCTGTCTGTCACTACTTCTCTTACCCACTGGGTTGCAGAACAGTGTCTGTCTTGCAGTGTCTTTTGGCTGTGTTTGCAAGGTATCCCCTATCTATTGCCAGCGCGTTCTCTTTATGTCTTGTCCCACTGGGATCCTGTCAGGTCGATGCTGGTAACCTTATCGTATCTAATCGAACCATAGGGAAAAAAAATAAAACAATTATAAAAGTTGATTAAGGTTGAGTTTAATCAAAATTTCAAACTGGGTATGGTCAGATACCGCACCGAGACGAGAACACAAACAAAACCTACATTATGACCAATATGCCTTCATCAGGGACAACAAATAACATCAATACTGAACTAGCAAATCAACATATACGGAAAAAATGGTCTACTTATCTGATAGTAGACCAAGTCTGTCTAAGCGACCGGTTGGGTCAGATGCTTGACTGAATGTGAAGGGTCCCGGTCAAATAAGGTGGCCAGGAGAGCGTAAGAAGTGAGGGGCAATACGCTGGATAAGCCAGTGTTGGCCAAATATGGAAACGGCCAAATAGTCATCCAGGTGGGAGAACAAGAAGAAGGGGATATAAGCCGGGAGGGGGGGGGGAGATTAATATAGGAGGTGGGAGGCTGGGGATAGGACTGATGGGGGATGGCAAAGAAAGACAAAAAGATAAGGGCCAGTATGAGGTTTTAAGTAAAGGTATGGAAGATATTAATGCCATGCGGTTGGAGACAACCCATGCTGGAGATGTCTATTCTCAAGGGCGAAACGATGACGATCGTCAGGGAAACAAGAAACTAGACCAGTGATACTAACGTCAGCCTTACCCCGGTGCTCAGGACCATTGAAGTGGTTGGCAATTGGGGAGCCAGTGCGGTTGCGGATATCATTGTTGGTGTTGGCGGAAACGCTCCCAGTTCCATACCAGTCTCCCCAATGTATGTCATACCTCACTGGCGGCAGATGATAGAATAGATGAGGTTACAGGAATTGCATGTGAAATCGAACCATGTATTCTGCGCATACGCCTATTAAGGAACGTTTGTACCTGCTCTGTTAATAACTTTCTTGCTTTCCATGATTCAGAGCCATATAGCATCATTGCCTTTACATTCAGAAAGTTTTGTACCTGTCCGACTTGATTTCTTTGGCGTTCCAGAACTTTAACAATGCAATGTAATCTTATCGCTTTCTATATCTTTATCCGAACTCCATTCCTATAATCGTATCTGTGTTGCTACCCAAGTAGGTAAAATAGTCCACCTCTTGAGGTGAGGTTTCTCCCAACATAAAGTGAATATTGTCAGCCGCTTGGAATCTTAGTGTTCTCTTTATGAATTCTCTGCTGATTTGTGTGACCAAAATGAGCAATGTCCCAATGGGAAGTGAATATTGTCAGCTGTTGAGAATCCGAATTTTCTCTCTATGAATTCCCTGTCTGATTCATGTTACCAGAGTGAGGTTTCGCCCAACAAAAGTGAATATTGTCAGCTCCGCTTATTCTGAGAATCCAAATGTCCCCTCTCTGAATTCCCTGCGCTATTTATGTGACCATGCATTCGATGGATGACCAAAGTCACTGCCAAATTCTAGATCCTCTAATTCTTTCGTCGAAGTCTATCTAATTCCACGCTCATTGGCTGGGATTGTTGTCTTCAGAATCTAGTCAGTAGTCAGAGAAATGATGATATAAAACTCCCATGTCTCACACAAATTTTAATTTCAAATGACAACACAAGCTGTCTCTAATGGAATACTCTACTTCGCTTATTCTCATTGGTATTTCGAATCCGTTAGTGAGCTTTAGGGGGACAGCTTAACGCATGAGAAGCTTCCAAAGTGACTCCTTTTCCAAGCTGTAAACGCTTTTTGTGTAATCCAAAATAGCAATTTGCAGTCATGATTTCCCTTCCACACTATGTTCAACTATCATTCGCAGTTTTTGTTGTTTATTTTTGGTTTTTATTTGTTTTGCGTTTGCCTTATTCCTCTATTGCACAAGGCGGTATGTGTTGCACTGTTTTGTTTTTTTACGCCTGTCGGCCTAGTGCATCCGACTTCGGCGTGCATTTTATGTAAGGGTCTGCTTCCTCCTGGAGTATTTCAGGGTTTGTTTCCCCCGGGGTAACGACCTGTGCTGTGATTGGGGAGCGAACCCAGCATCTTCAGGTTTGTGAGCCATGCCACTTAACTACTAGACCACGCCGCCTCCTCACTCGCAGTTTGATTGTCTGGTCTGTCCATGGCCTATTTGGCGAAGATTCTGTCTGTTCCCTCTTCAAAGGTGTATCTTTTACCTTTTAAAATCGATCTAGTATAATAATTCTGATCTGTTTCTGCACAATCAATGATTGTAGGATTATTCAACTATAATCGGTCAATCAGTCAATATACGCGATAACTACATTTACGTTAACATACAATCAGTCTCAATAATTACTGAACAGATAGACATAGGAAAAGAGAGAAAGAAAAAGAGAAAGAGAGAGACAGAAGAAAAAAAAAGAGAGAGTAAGAGGTGCGAAAGAGGGAGAGAATGAGAAAGAGAAAGAGTGAGAAAAAGTGAGATAGAAAAAGAGAGAATATTAAAGGAAAAGAGAAAATATAACAAAGAGAGAAATGAGAGAAAGAAAGAGAACGAGAGAGAAAGAAGGAAAGAGAAAGAGAGAGAGAAAACGAGTTAAAGAAAGAGGCAGAAGAAAAGAGAAAGAAAAAAAAGAAAGAAAAAGAAAAAGAGAAAGAAAAAGAGAGAGAAAGAGAAAGAGCGAAGAAAAGAGCAGAAAGAACAAAAAAGAAAAAAATAGAAACAAGAGAGAGAAAACGGGAGAGAGAAAGAGAGATGGAAAGAGATATAGAAAGAGAAAAAAGCAAGAGAAAGAAACAAAGAGAAAGAGAGAGAGGGCGGGAGAGAAAGAGAGATAGAAAGAGAAAACAGGAGAAAGAAAAAAAGAGGAAAAAGAGACGCAGAGAAAGAGAAAGAGAGATAGCGAGAGAGATATAGCAACTGAGAGTGAAAGAGAAAGAAAGAAAGAGAGAAAGAGAAAAAGAAAGACAGAGAAAGAGAGAGAGAGAGAGAGAGAGAGAGAAAGGCAGATAGCGGGAGAGAAAAAGCTAGAGAGAAATGTCAATTAAAGCACAGATTAACTTTGATACTAATGTAAGACTTACCACTTCACTTTAATACTAACAACAACAACACAATGCGTGACTGTAACATGTATTATCTGAACATCTTTATACTGGCTTAGAAGACTCGGCATAGTCTGTATACAACCAGTATATTGTACCTTCACATATCTGAAAATACCTATGCCCATCCAATGTACATAAATCCGAAGAAATGTCCAAGTACGATGCAAGCGAATTGGGGAGTATTTAATGAAGGATCATATACCTGACGACTCTAGAACATATTGTGAGAGAATATGCGCCTGTCATCAGTGGGCAGAGTATTAACAGTCCAACTGAGCTGCCAGGACATCAAATATTAACGCTATAATCTAGACAAGATGGAGTTCTGGCGCCGTATACTGCTGGATCAGGTCAGGGATAGACAAGATGTGTCATGTGACTGTGTGGGCTCATTCTTGGGAGGAATGAGCACTTGTTTAGACGACCTAGACAAGATGTGTGCTGGGACTTCATGCCTTGTTCTAGTTATTGAGTATAAACCACTCTTCTATTACTACTACTACTTCTTCTTCCTCTTCTTCTTCTTCTTCTTCTTCTTCTTCTTCTTCTTCTTCTTCTTCTTCTTCTTCTTCTACTTCTTCTTTTTCTTCTTCTTCTTCTTCTTCTTCTTCTTCATCATCATCTTCTTCTTCTCCTCCTTTTTCTCCTTCTCTTTCTTTTTCTTCTTCTCATTCTTCTTCTTCTTTTTTTCCCCTGTTTTTCTCGTTTTCAACTGTTTTTGTTGTTGTTTGTGCTTTCGCCTTATTTCTATAATCCCCAAGGCGG
>JAVGWX010000023.1:35246112-35543612 GCA_036924085.1 Ariolimax columbianus
AGTTACATCGTGTATCCTGATGTGTCTTGTCAGCCGATACCAGTGCTGCTGCTACTTGATTGATTTTTTAGTTGGCGAAAGTTTAAAGAATATTTTCAACTGCCTCACATGGCTTGAGATATTAATTTTATTTTTTGTGGTTGCGTTCGCCTTATTTCTAAATTCAGCAGGGTGGTGTGCGTTGCACTACGGTTTTTATTTTAGCGCCTGTCGGCTCAGTGCATCCGAATTCGGCATTCATTTTATGTAAGGGTCTGCTTTCTCCTGCATTTTCTAAGAGTTTGCTTTCCAGGGGTAACGGCCGGTGCTGTGATGGGGATCGAACGCAGTACCCTCGCTTTGTGAGCCGTGTCACTTAACCACTTGCCCACCCCGTCCCCAGATATTAATATGACTTATACACATACATTTTGGGAAGAATAGACGAATATTGATTTATTTAATAAACTTGTTATGTGAGGTGCCTAATTGAACAAGAATTAGGATAGAATGGAACCAGCAGGGGAAGACAGTGTTAAAGAAGTCAAAGAAGTGAAGCTGTAGTCGCTAAAAGGTGCCACAAAATTGGGACCACATGGTAATAATAACTGGGGGAGCTAACTCGTTAAGGGGAAACTAGAGTTAAGATGTCTAGGCAACATCAGTAAGGAAAAACAGATAATAGTAGGAACTACTTCAGAGAAATAGTATTGAAGAAAACATACCAAAAACAACAATACCAAACATTATAATTTGCCTAACCGGGATGTGAAGTGGAGGTCTTGATATGTATATTTTACCTGACACTGACGTGCGATGGGGGTCTTGGTCAGTGTACTTCGCATTACCTTGACCTGAGATGGTTGGGGGGCGGGGGTCTTGATCAGCATATTTTAACTGAAACTGACCAGAGACGGAAGTCCGTATCATTATATTGTATGTGTCGTGACCAGATGTGGTAGCCCTGACCAGTGTATCATAACTGACCCTGATCAGAGGTGAAAGCCCTGACCAGTATATCATAACTGACCCCGACCAGAGCTAGTAGCCCTGAGCAGTATATCATAACTGACCCTGACCAGAAGTGAAAGCCCTGACCATTATATCATAACTGACCCTGACTAGAGGTGAAAGCTCTGACCAGTATATTAAAACTGACCCTGACCAGAGGTGAAAGCCCTGACCATTATATCATAACTGACCCTGACTAGAGGTGAAAGCTCTGACCAGTATATTAAAACTGACCCTGACCAGAGGTGAAAGCCCTGACCAGTCTATCTTACCTGCCTTTAACGTTAGTCTTGACTGCCAAACAATTGTATAACCAGTTACGCAGAACAATCAATTCAACAGTATATTTTACACCCACAAATATACATATACTTGCTCATGTTATCCAGTTAATAAGTAAGGGGTATATATTCCTTCTGTTGTCCCCTTCACTAACTTTGGTGAAATGTTAGAAAAATTCGAACTTTTAACTCCAGTATCAAGCGAGTGCTGTTGTTTGGAGCCCAAACACAGAGAATAACAATGGCTTTGCATCACATATTCCAGTCCTTCGTTAACGGATGCATAAGAAGAATAATGGGTATGACGTGACAGGACGTGGTGAGGAATGAAGACCTTTGGGAGAGGAGCCAATATCAGCGGCTGGAACAAGGGAGAATCAAATAGAGCTGGATGGAAAATATGCTTAGAAAGGAATTGTTAAATATAGTTCGGTCAGCTCCCACATGGAATTCGCAGGGGAAGAAGATAAAGAGGTAGACCTAGAAATATAGGGAGAACGTTATATGCGAGGGAACTAAGATGAAATGGTTGAGAGGGACGGTCGACAAGTTGTGCACTAGTAAGAAGGAGTCAAGGCACTTACCTGGAAACAGGTGGGAACTTTAGTCTGTCTCTATGTGTTCACTCTGCAAGATGGCTTGGCTTGGCTTAGCTTAGCTTGGCTTGGCTTGGCTTAGCTTGGCTTGGCTTAGCTTGGCTTGGCTTGGCTTAGCTTAGCTTGGCTTGGCTTGGCTTAGCTTGGCTTGGCTTGGCTTGGCTTGGCTTGGCTTGGCTTGGCTTGGCTTGGCTCAGCTTAGCTTGGCTTGGCTTGGCTTGGCTTAGCTTGGCTTAGCTTGGCTTGGCTTGGCTTGGCTTGGCTTAGCTTAGCTTGGCTTAGCTTGGCTTGGCTTAGCTTGGCTTGGCTTCGTTCGTTCTCAATCTCCCGCTACCAAATCCTGAAAGGGCTTAAGTAGCAGAATGTAGTCCAGAGAAAAGAATGCGTTGTGTCGTAGTTTACAGCTTGACTGCGATATTTGCACCTTACTCTGCAAGATGATACACGTCTTCAATATACCATTCTCCTTCCCACTGCCCTGATTGCAGAACTCCTCCGCCTGGGCCAGGAACCAGGTGTCCAGCTCAGTTAGTAAGTTCTTGACGGATTCTTCATGTTTGGGAACATGCAGGAGTCACTAGGTGCCAAGTTTTGTGAGCATGGCGGATGGCACATGATTTCATATCCGCACGTTTTTTCTGACGTCCAGGACTTGATTACTGAGCTGGAGACGTAGTTCCTGGTCCAGATGGAGGAGTTCTTCAATCAGGGCATCAGGAAGGTGATGCATATATGGGAGAAGTGTATCGCTTTGTGGGATGAATACATAGACAAGGAGTCAAGTTCACACAAATCTCTAGGTCAGTGCTCTGCCTTCTTCATACTACAGCACAAACACTTTCCACCATCAATATTACACCTGGAGATAGGCAGAAGCGTAGCCCACTGTCGTGTATGACTGCGAGATTTGATCAATGGTCTTTTGATGTATAGGAGCGATAAGATTGAATGATTAATTGATTGATTATCAGACTCACTGTACTTTCCAACCCACCTCCTGTGCTCATCCAATATCCATGTGCTAAGTCTCGCATCGTTACGTAACGAATATCATTTGTAGTCTACGCTATGTTTTATCTTCTTAAATATTTTCCCTTAATTTCTGGCTGGTTGTTTTGAACATTCTGGTAACTATACTGAATGGACTGTAAATAGCCACAAGCAATTAGCCACTTTAGTTCTTCCTCCCAGACCATAGACGCGAGTGCCCTACTCGGTTTATATCCAATTATTAACTGATTAGTCGCAATGACCTTGGATAGACGGTTTAATAATAGATCTTTTCTGGGAATAATGGTGAGGAATTGTATTTTATGGAAACGTCTTACGGCAAGGGAGAGAAGTTGTTCATCTAGGTCTTCTTATAATCATTGGGAAAAGGAGTTATTTACTCTTGTTGTGGTATCGAATGAAGGGATTTGTTTCTAGAGCTTTCTTTCATAAAAAGAAGACTACTCAAGACTAGCAAACGTACTAGCTTGTACCTACGGTATGCGTTCTTCTTTGGCGTTCGTCCTGAAAGGGACTGTGGTGTTGTGTCATAGTTTGTAGCGAGGCTGCGATATCTGCGCTTTTCGGCCTGACACATTCCATTTCAGCCGAATTTGTAAAACCATGTTTGATGCCGACTAATATCGCTATTCACTTAGCCACACTTTAGCCTGTGCCGATTGGATGCAGAAAAGGCTCTATTCACTTAGCCACACTTTAGCCTGTGCAGACTGGATGCAAGAAAAGGCCTTAGTCAGCACTGTTCGCTTACTCTGATGCATGCCCGCAACTATGAGCCGTTGATTACTGTCAGCTTGTTCCCCGTGCTCCATCTGCAGCCCCCGTAAGCCATGTACTCCCTCTACGTAGTGCTTGTCAGCTTTTACAACATACTTTCAGTATGGCAGTGGCCATATTCATTTCTGTCAAAAACAAATCCACTCAGGAGACTGGTAGATAGTTGGATTGATCTTTACTTTTAAAGATGGGGAAACTGTGAACAACATAACCATGGACACGCACACTATACAGCCCACACGGACATAGACACTCACACTATACAGTCCACACGGACATAGACACTCACATTATACAGTCCACACGGACATAGACACGCACACTATACAGTCCACACGGACATAGACACTCACATTATACAGTCCACACGGACATAGACACGCACACTATACAGTTCACACGGACATAGACACTCACACTATACAGTCCACACGGACATAGACACTCACACTATACAGTCCACACGGACATAGACACTCACACTATACAGTCCACACGGACATAGACACTCACACTATACAGTCCACACGGACATAGACACTCACACTATACAGTCCACACGGACATAGACACTCCCACTATACAGTCCACACGGACATAGACACTCACACTATACAGTCCACACGGACATAGACACGCACACTATACAGTCCACACGGACATAGACACTCACATTATACAGTCCACACGGACATAGACACGCACACTATACAGTTCACACGGACATAGACACTCACACTATACAGTCCACACGGACATAGACACTCACACTATACAGTCCACACGGACATAGACACTCACACTATACAGTCCACACGGACATAGACACTCACACTATACAGTCCACACGGACATAGACACTCACACTATACAGTCCACACGGACATAGACACTCCCACTATACAGTCCACACGGACATAGACACTCACACTATACAGTCCACACGGACATAGACACTCACACTATACAGTCCACACGGACATAGACACTCACACTATACAGTCCACACGGACATAGACACTCACACTATACAGTCCACACGGACATAGACACTCACACTATACAGTCCACACGGACATAGACACTCACACTATACAGTCCACACGGACATAGACACTCACACTATACAGTCCACACGGACATAGACACTCACACTATACAGTCCACACGGACATAGACACTCACACTATACAGTCCACACGGACATAGTTAACAAGATGTTGTTGGCATGATCCCAGGGGTAGTTAGCAAGGATTTAGAATAAACACCGAATAAATATCACATGGACAGTATTCATAAAATATCATTTCAATCTAGCACAGAATAGTGCACTTAAAACATATACATAACAAATCGCATAGAACACATACAGAAAACAAATCACATGGAAGATTAACAGATAACAAATCGCATAGAACACATACAGAAAACAAATCACATGGAAGATAAACAGATAACAAATCGCATAGAACACATACAGAAAACAAATCACATGGAAGATAAACAGATAGCAAATCGCATAGAACACATACAGAAAACAAATCACATGGAAGATTAACAGATAACAAATCGCATAGAACACATACAGAAAACAAATCACATGGAAGATTAACAGATAACAAATCGCATAGAACACACACAGAAAACAAATCACATGGAAGATAAACAGATAACAAATCGCATAGAACACATACAGAAAACAAATCACATGGAAGATAAACAGATAACAAATCGCATAGAACACATACAGAAAACAAATCACATGGAAGATAAACAGATAACAAATCGCATAGAACACATACAGAAAACAAATCACAAGGAACATAAACAGATAACAAATCGCATAGAACACATACAGAAAACAAATCACATGGAAGATTAACAGATAACAAATCGCATAGAACACACACAGAAAACAAATCACATGGAAGATAAACAGATAACAAATCGCATAGAACACATACAGAAAACAAATCACATGGAAGATAAACAGATAACAAATCGCATAGAACACATACAGAAAACAAATCACATGGAAGATAAACAGATAACAAATCGCATAGAACACATACAGAAAACAAATCACATGGAAGATAAACAGATAACAAATCGCATAGAACACATACAGAAAACAAATCACATGGAAGATTAACAGATAACAAATCGCATAGAACACACACAGAAAACAAATCACATGGAAGATAAACAGAAAACAAATCGCATAGAAGATAAACAGAAAACAAATCACACAGATGATAAACAGAAAACAAATAGCATGGAATATAAACAGAAAACAAATCGCATAGAAGATAAACAGAAAACAAATCACACAGAAGATAAACAGAAAATAAATCACATGGAAGATAAACAGAAAATAAATCACATTGAAGATAAACAGAAAATAAATCACATGGGAGATAACAGAACAAATTCAGCTCAAGAAACCACTCGCCCTTTTTTATACTGACGGTAATGGTAGCCTTGTTTCGTGGTCAAACCATTTTAGTTGCTGTCTTCTGATGTATTCTTCTTCTTCTTCGTTCGTTCTCAATCTCCCACTACCAAACCCTGAAAGTGCCTAAGTAGCAGAATGTAGTCCAGAGAACGGAATGCGTTGTGTCGTAGTTTACAGTCTGGCTGCTATATTTGCACCTTTCGATCCAACACATCCGACTTCATCAAGCATTTTTTGAGTACCGGGTTAGCATTCCCTCTTCGATCCCTTCTCCTTAGCCAGTCTGCCCTACTGCAGCCTGTTATCCAGGATCACCGCGTGGAGGTGTAGAAGGTTTTGGCAGCTATGGTTCGCTGGCCCTGTGATGTATTCTAATACTGGTATTGTTCCCACCAGTCTCCTGATATCCTCGTATCTGAACCTATCTCTCCTTGATACACCAAATATTTCTCGCGCCTTACGTATAACAATATTATCTTAATTGACGTGGTCAAAAGATAACATCGATGTTTCATCTGTAAATGATATGTGATCAAGACATGATCGTGTCCTCCAAGAAATCCACAGTTATTAATAAAGCGTTCTCTTAAAGGTGTCTACTCCAGTCTTGGTCCAACAGCTGGAATTCCTCCCAAATAAAATAAATGCCAAGAGAATAGGCGACTGTTCCTGTCAACAATTCTATGGTATCTCCCAAATAAACTATACTCCTGCACAACACAGTTTAATGACTGATCGTCACTATGCCTAGGACATCCAAGCTACTGTCATTAACTCTTGCCCGTCTGGTAATAGAAGTTGATTCCTTCTTGAAAACCGTTTTATTTGCCCACAAAGCTTCACTTAAACTCCACGGTTTGCGCTTTGTACACGCCTCCGTCTGAGAGACGGCTTGTTTTGTTTTGTCGTTTCCTTCTTCCGGTTAGCTTTTTTATGTAACTATTGCGTTGGCATTGTTACACACTACGTCATTTCGTGACTACGTTGCTATACAAACAAATAAAAACTCGTTTAATGACACAGTTTACAATGCAGTCAAGGATCAAGTAATATATACTTCATTGTACAACGTCTCAAGTTTTTAACGGTGCGTAACTCGGGAAGGAGTGGGGGGTGGGGGGGGGGGGGGGGGGTGGGTGGTTAATGTTGGGCAAAGGAAAAAATAAAGTTGGGGTGTTGGGGGTGCCAACTTTCCATCGCATTTTTAACAATCCGTAAAAGTAAGGCATGCGTCCATTTTTTAGAGAGCCAAATTAAGCGTGTCTTTAAGGAGGTTTGAACCAGGTTCCGTTGCCCGGATAAGCAAGCAATCTGCTCTTTTTTTCACTCGCGTTATTTCTAAATTCCCCAAGGCGGTGTGCGTTGCACTGCGGTTTTTATTTTGCACATGTCGGCCCAGTGCATCCGACTTCACCACGCATTTTATGTAAGGGTCTGCTTCCTCCTGCATTTTCTAAGGGTTTGCTTCCCCTGGGTAACGGCCGGTACTGTGATGGGAAACGAACCCAGCACCTTCGGTTGTGAGCCGTGTCACTTAACCACTCGCTCACTCCGTCCCCAACCTGCTCTTCCCATCAACGTGTCAGTCACATGTGAAGAACTTTTTTCAAAACTTATTAATTTTAAACTTTTCTTTGTTTTTAAAAATGTACTGCGTTTAAGTTAGGCAAGTAAGTAAGGATAAAAGTGTCTTGAGAGCCTGTGTTTTCCCAGTGGCAGCTTATGGCTGTGAATCATGGACAATGACAAAAACGTTAGCTTTTATCCTGCTGTTGAAGCCCGTGGCGTTGTTGGTCATTAATTGTGTCTTTCCAGTGTTTATCTCCATACCATAGTCAAGAGCTGTTTCATCGAGCCTTCTGACCCATTCCTGGAGTTCTGCTTCTGAACCCGCCAACCCGTCGATATCATCTGCAAAACGAAGGTTGGTAATCGTTCGTCCCCCTATCTTGACAGTACCAACGTGACCTCCAAGTACCTCACTCATAATTCCTTCAAGGAATATATTGAAACGAGTGGGAGAGAGTGTACACCCCTGCCTCACATCAACTGATGTGCGAAACCAGTCTCCTCGCCTCCCATTCACAAGAACTGCGCTAGACGCCTTGTTATACAGGTGTTCAAGGACCGTTTTAATATTTCCGTTGATATTTTCATCCTCATGGTTGCCCAAAGCGCTTTATGCCATACCCTATCAAACGCCTTCTTAAAATCCACAAACACATGATACAGTGTTTGCTGCTGTTCTAGATATCTCTCGCTTAGCAGCCTTAAATTAAATATCTGTTCTGTAGTGCATCTTCCCTGTCTGAACCCTGCTTGCTCCTCGGCAATAATGTTCTCTGCTTGGGGTTTCAATCGGTCGAGGATTAATCTAAGCATGACCTTGCTAGGGTGGCTAATGAGGCTTATTGTTCTATAATTTTGGTACAGCTTTAGGTTTCCAGACTTATGTAACGGTATAACTATTGATTTCGTCCATAAGTCCGGCCAGTTTCCTGTCGCCCAAATTTTGTTACAGATGTGTGTCAGGCCTTCCACCACTACCTCTCCACCTGCCTGTAAGAGCTCTGCTGGTATATTGTCCACGCCGGCCGCCTTCCCTCTTCTCAATGTCTTTACCGCTGCAATTACCTCTTCCTTCATTATCAGTTGGTTATCCTCTATATTTGTTGGTGTTGGGGGGATTGTTTTCTCAGGTTCGTTTCGCCCTTCATAGATACATAGCTCGGAACAGTACTCTGTCCATCGTGCAAGTACGTCATCTTCCTCAATAAGGCACTTGCCGCTTTTATCATGGATCATAAGGTTCCTGCCTTGTCTTAGTGTTACCAGTTCTTTGACCACCTTGTATGCTCCTTTAGCATCATTTCTGTTTAGTCTCTCTTCGATGTTTGCGCATTGCTCACATATCCACGCTTCTTTCGCCTCTCTCATCTTTTGTTGTATGGCTTTCTTGACCTCTTTATAACTGCCGACCTCCTCCGGTGGGTGATTGTGTTTTTTCAGTGACCTTCTTTTACCACAAAGGTCTAGAATGTCTTTGGTCACACATGGATTCTTTTTGTGTTTGGTGGCATCCCAGGATCTCTGTTTCAGTATCTATGAGAGCTGCGTTAAGAGATTCTGTAACTGTATCTGTATCCAGTCCCTCTCTGAGAGCCAACAGTGGCCCAAATCTCCCTCCCACCCTTGCTTGGAACACTTCGGGGATTTTTGGGTCCATTAGTTTGTCCAGATCAAACTTTAGCCTGGTCACATCCTTCTTTGCGACTCCCCTCAATCGCAGACGCATGGTCATCAAGGTAGGAAAAGGGAATTTGACAATTTCGACAGAGATATCATAAAAAGGGAGATATTGGAACTGTTGACCAAAAATCTGCTGAAACTAAAATGAACATTGCAATCCGACTCCAATTTTGAAGTTTCCTAAAGTACTTTTTTGAAAATTGTAAGAGCCGCCGGCTTTACATTTAGGAAAACTTCAGACGGCAGGAATATTATATGTGAAAAGCTACATTTGATTGCTGCCTGAAGCAAATACATGAGACAGATAAGTGAACGGCGTTGTGAATGCTATGATTTTTTGTATACTTGGATGAATCCTGGGTCATTTCTCACCACACTTATGGTAAACAATGGCAATCAGTTGACGGTGAACAGAAAAGACAGATTTCAAGCAGCGAAGGACAGCGCTTTATACTAACGTGTGATGGAAGCAGTGAAAACGGACTTGTCCATGACGCTGAACTTGTTTTCCATTCAAAATTTACTGACGATAGAGACTACCACACTGAAATGAATGGGTAAGTTTTCAGGCACTGTTTGACGAATGATCTGCTGCCAATTCTGGATAGACCGTCATGCCTAGTAATAGATAATGCAGTATCAGAGGAAGACAAAGTACCATCTGCATCAAATACAAACGCTCAAATTAGGACATAACTAGCTTAGGAGAAACTGAATTTCGAGGACACGTATTTGCAGCTTGTAAGGAAGACAGATAAGGCAAAAGTGTCTAGTATTGACAAATTCATTGAAGAGTACGATCACACTTGTCTACGACTACCCACATATCATGCGCATCTCAACCCTATAGAGCTTGTGTGGGCTAAAGTCAAAGGACGAGTTGATGAACAGAACAGGACATTTAAAATGTGTAATGTTGAAGTGCTGACACGTGAGTACCTTTCAAAAATAGACGTTTAATTCTGGAAGAAGTGTTGAACAAGTGCTCTGGGTGCTCTGGGTGCTCTGGGAAAAAGAACAGTACTAGCAACGAGACGGATTACAATTTGTCCAGCCAGTAACAATTATCGACCTCTATGAACACAATGCGACGAGAAATTAAACTGCGTACTGTAAAATCTTAAACTTAATGCCATTTCTTTGCAATGGTTCTACAAGATCAAAAGAATGCGCCGATGTGCAAATGTCTTAACATCTATGGGCTGAATGATATCAATATTTTAGCGGCATTTATATTCTTAAGGCTACATGCGAAAAATCATTTGGATCTGACATGCAGTTTAGTAAAAACTTCCTTTGGACCTTGTTCATGAATTAAAAGAGGGACTATAATAGAAGTTGTGCAAATATAAATACAATTCAGCTCGATACGTTATGGTGTAGTTGGTCAACAGATCTGGAGAATTGACCTTCCAGGTCAAGCTAAATAAACTTTTGTAGACAGACGCGTATCTATGCCGGAGGACGTGACAAAACTAGTCATGTAGAGGGAGACATGGTTAGCTGGCCTCTGTATAACACAGTGACAGAACATTCACTTTTCAAGGTCAAAAGTTCTTGGTTTGATTCCCATTTACATCTTCTTTTCTTCTTCGTACGCTGTCAGACGTCAACCTTCATTTTTTCGAAAACAGCAGCGGTCATCATGAGGCTGTCGACACTGCCATAGAGCTTGTCTACTGTTGCCACTGGTGATGGCCACATCTGCTCTCTCTGATCCTCCTATGTCGGGCAGTTTTGCAGCAAATGTTCAACGGTTATTTTCCCGGTACCACACGAGCATTCGTCAGTGCCACCTATCTCCAGTTTATTGAATAGATCGTACCTCAGTCTATTGTTGCCTGTGCGCAGTCTGAAAACCACGACCTGCTCTCTTCTGTTCAACTGGTAATAGGCATCGTTTTTGGTGTAACCAGTATGTTCTGTTTCCCATTTGGTCATGTATCTAGCTCTAATAAGCCGTTTTGACTCTTCGTATGTAACACTAGTATCTGTTTGTGGTAGTCTTGCACCTTTTTTGGCCAGTCTGTCTGCCTCCTCGTTGCCTTGGATGTTACAGTGTGATGGAACCCACTGTACCACTACTCATTTTTATTGCGGAATGCTGGGATAGTTGACAGAGTACTGCTCTTAAATCATTAAGTTCATTTTTTTTCTGGCTTCTTAGTGCTGTATAACACAGTGACAGAACATTCACTTTTCAAGGTCAAAAGTTCCTGGTTTGATCCCCGTTTACGATACGCTCATATCAGTTCAGCTATAAATGGGCACCTCACTTAATGTTCGTAAGGGAAGGTCAGAGAATAATGGAATTAATCACAGTATCATATCAATATCTGGGCCAAGCGCAATCAAACACTTCACTTCAGACGTGCGGCTACATTTACTTTTAAAACACAATGATTGTTGAAGCTCAACGTCCTAGCAGCTATCAGCGAAGTTGCCGTCACCGGCAGGTGGGACTGACGTTTATAGCTTCAAATATCAGAATATATTCAAGACACTTCTATTCACAGTTCAACTGTCAATCAGGGAGCGGCGTGGGCTAGTGGTTAAATGACATGATTCACAACTGAACGTGCTGGGTTCGATCCCCATTACAGCACCCGCCGTTGCCCCGGGGAAGCAAACCCTTAGAAAATACAAGAGGAAGCAGAACTTTGAATAAAATGCATGCTGAAGTCGGGTGCACTGGGCCCACAACGCAAAATAAAAACCACAGTGCAAACGCACACCGTCTTTGGGTAATAGATAAATACGGCGAACGGGAAAAAAAACACAACAAAAAAAACAACAAAAAAACAACTGAATCAGATTGTAGACTGCCTGGGAGAAAGTAGTGACGTGCCTTTGATCTAATGGGATGATTATCCACAACAAGTCTGTGAACATCGGTCTTTAAGTCTGTGAACAGCGGTCTTCAAGTCTGTGAACACCCGTCTAAAACAAGTCTGTGAACACCCGTCTACAACAAGTCTGTGAACAACGGTCTTCAAGTCGGCGCCTGCTATATTCGAACATTTCTCACACCATCTCTGGCTAGCCATAGCCGGCGTAGGAATCTCGTGATTAAACCTGCTGATAAGGGGGGAGCAATGGTGGTTTGGCGCAAGGATTGATATGTTCAGGAGGGCAGTCTTCAACTATCTGATCCTTCTTTCTATAAACCGCGCGCCGATGATGCCATGTTCGCTTCAACAAGGAGGTCTCCACGACCATCCTTGATATGACCAAACGACATCTCCTTCCGAAGAGCGCTACGAACCTCTGTATCTTTGACAGTTGTCTTGGTAAGCCTTCTTTCTATATGCTGCCTAAGATTGATAAGCCCGACAATCCAGGTCGCCCTATTGTCTATGCCTGTTCCTGTTCCACCGAACTGGTATCGTACTTCCTGGATAGTATCTTCCAGCCTATGGTTGAGAATCTTCTCACATTTCTCAAAGATACCAACCACGCCTTAACCACTTTCTCTACCATTGTCCTCTCCCCCGACCGAACCTATCGTCTCTTCCTACTTGATGTCTGTTCACTGTACACATCCATCCCTCACTCCGATGGCTTATTGGCCCTCCGTTTCTTCCTTGATCGAAGGGTTAACCCATCCATCTCTACGTCTACCATCGTCCGTCTGGCAGAACTCGTCCTTACCTTCAATACCTTTGATTTCAATGGCCAGTTTTTCGACCAGATCAGCGGTGTGGCTATGGACACCAGAATGGGCCCCAGCTACGCATGCCTGTTCATGGGTCACCTGGAACACTTTTCCAGGGCACCTTTCCTTTGATGTATTATCGATACATCGACGATGGGATTGGCATTACCGACATGCCTGAGAAGGATCTCCTAAACTTTATCGACTTTGTCAACGACTTCCATCCCTCGATCAAGTTCACGTCTGACATTTCCCTCACGTCTGTCCACTTTCTAGACATCACTATCTCTATCTGCCCTTCAGGCCTCTCCACCACTGTCTACTACAAACCCACTGCCGCCCACAACTACCTCTTCTACACTTCCTCCCATCCTCAATCCTGCTTCCTTTCTCCCAACTCCTCCGCCTCCAACACCTATGTCAGGATGACGACGACTTCCTCCCCAGGGCCCACGAGATGCTTGACTTCTTCCGCAAGCGACTCTACCCTAAGACCACTCTCTCCTCCGCCCTTCAGCGGGTTCTTCTTATCTCCCGTCAAGACTCCCTCACTCCCACTCACCGTCCTCCCTCCAGCGGGTCTCCCTATCTCCCGTCAAGACTCCATCACTCCCACTCACCGTCCTCCCTCCAGCGGGTCTCCCTATCTCCCGTCAAGACTCCCTCACTCCCACTCGCCGTTCTCCCTCTGACCGTGTGAAACTCGTCCTCACTTATCACCCTCATTGCGCCTCTGTCCGGGATATCTTATTCCGCCATCTCCCTATTCTTCACTCTGATCCTGCCACTCGTAAAGTTTTTCCCGATCCTCCCCTTGTCGCCTACAAACCTGAGGGACTTGCTGGTCAGTAGTCGCCTACACACCAGCCCTCATAGCCTCCCAGGCACCAGGCCGTGCAATAATACACGTGGCTGTGTTACCTGCCCTCATGTCATCCTCTCTCGCTCCATCACCTTCCCTAAGGCAGAATTCTTCATCAAAGAGGGATTCACATGCAATTCCCGTAACCTCATCTATTCTATCATCTGCCGCCAGTGTGGTATGATATACATAGGGGAAACTGGTATGGAACTGCGGGAGCATTTCCGCCAACACCTCAACGACATCCGCAACCGCACTGGTTCCCCAGTTGCCAGCCACTTCAATGGTCCTGAACACTGGGGTACGGCTGACGTTAGTGTCACTGGTCTAGTTTCTTGCTTCTCTGACGATCGTCATCGATTCGTCCTTGAGAATATACGTATCTCTAGTATGAGCTGTCTCCAACCACATGGTATCAATATCTTCCATACTTTTTCTTAAACCCTCACACTGGACCCCATCTATTTGTCTTCCTTTGCCCCCCCCCCCAATCTTCTATCAGTTCTCCCCCCCCCCCTCCTATATCAATCTCACGCCCTCCGGGCTTATATTGCCTTCTCTTTGTTCTCCCATCTGGACCACTATTTGGCCACCATTGGCTTATCCGGCACATTCCCCCACTTTATGTTTGCCCGCTCCGATTAAGTTTCAATCAAGCGTCTGGTCCAACCGGTCGCTTAGACAGACTGGGTCCATTATCAGAAACAGATGAGTTGACCATTTTTTCTTATATGTTGATTTGTTAGTTCAGTATTGTTGTCCCTGATGAAGGCATATTGGTCGTAACGTAGGTTTTTGTTTGTGTTCTCGTCTCGGTGCGGTATCTGACCATACCCATTTTTAAATGTTGATTAAACTCAACCATAATCAACTTTTACAAGTTGTTTTTCATGTTTTTTTCTCAAGTCTCTGAACACCCGCCGACAACAAGTCTGTAATCAACAGTCTTCAAGTCTGTGAACACCCGTCTGCAACAATTCTGTGACCACAGGTCTACAACAAATCTGTGAACACCGATTGAAAAGTTTTCTGGAACATTTAAAGTCTCATTCTACGAGACAAGATTGAACGCCCTCGATCCCGCAGAAAAGACCAGTGACTGCTAATTCAAGTTGTCCAATAAATTGTGTTTCAGAGACAAATCTGTATAAATATTTGAACGACTGACCTTAAAATCCTTGTACGCCTGGGACCGGAAATCTGGATCTTAAATGGACGTGCATCTAGAAAGATGATGTTTATAAACTTATTTTGAAACTGTGTCTTCAACTGGCCACCATGTCTTTGTGTCAGGGGCCCTAGAGGGAGGGACGTTTTCTTCTAACAGCGGCATTAGAGTGGGCATCAAAGTATTACAGGAATGTCAAGGATGCACTTCAAACAATGACAGTCACGCTCAATGTTGCCGGGTCACGAAAGTTGAACAGAGAAAGTAATCCTAACCTGTTATGGATTTCGTTATAGGCAACTCATCATCATCACCATCATCATCATCATCATCATCATCTTCATCATCATCATCATCATCATCATCATCATCATCATCATCATCTTCATCATCATCTTCACCATCATCATCATCACCATCTTCATTATCTTTATCATCATATTCATCATCATCATCATCATCTTCACCATCATCTTCACCATCTTGATCATCTTCATCATCATCTTCATCATCTTCATCATCATCTTCATCATCATCTTCATCATCTTCATCATCATCTCCATCATCTTCATCCCCATCTTCATCATCATCTTCATCATCATCATCACCATCTTCATCATCATTATCTTAATTATCATCATCATTATATTCATCATCATTATCTTAATCATCATCGTCATCATTATCGTCATTATCTTCATCATCATTATCTTAATCATCATCATCCTTATATTGATCATTATTATCATCATGATCATTTTATTCATCATAATCATTATCTTCATCATTATCATTATCTTCATCATCATCATTGTCTGGTTGATCAGTCCAGAGACTGGTTGTAAGGTTGTCTGAGCATGTCTCTCCATTTGCCCCTATCCTCTGGTTGATCAGTCCAGAGACTGGTTGTAAGGTTGTCTGAGCATGTCTCTCCATTTGCCCCTATCCTCTGGTTGATCAGTCCAGAGACTGGTTGTAAGGTTGTCTGAGCATGTCTCTCCATTTGCCCCTATCCTCTGAATTCCTCCTCATTCAGCAAGTCCCTACTTGAATGCCCCTCAATGCCTGAGATGTAAAGATGAGTCTTGGTCGTCCGGGTCCTCTCTTCCCTTGAATCTTGCCCTCTAGAAGACTTTCATGTCTCATATTGTGACCCAGCCAACTCAACCGACGTTTTTGTATCATATGTAATATTTGTCTTTGTGTGCCTACTTCAGTGAGTACATCGTCATTTGATCTTCTTTCTGCCCAACTCACTCTTTCCCTTCTACGGGAGCACCACATTCCAAACTCTTCCAAGCTTTTTTCATCCGTCTTCGCTAAAGTCCATGTTTCAGTCCCATTGAATACAATTGGCCATATACGAGTGGTGATTATTCTTTTTCTCAGTTCTATCCTGATATTCGTTGAGGCTAACAATTTATGTTTTTCTCTGAAGCCCTTTTTGTGTAATTTTGTGTACTTGTTCGATTATTTCTCCATTGATGGATCTATTTATTTGCCTATGTTGCTTGGATTTTACCAAAGTCTTTGTCTTCGATGTGTTTATGTTCATACCAAACTCTTTGTCCGTGCTATTAATTATTTCAAACATCATTTGCAACGTTGCTACTGATCCTCCAACTATCGCTTGGTCATCGGCAAATTTGATGTCATTAACTTTCATACCATTAACGTTGTTACCATTAACTTTGATACCATTAACTTTGATACCATTAACTTTCATACCATTAACGTTGTTACCATTAACTTTGATACCATTAACTTTGATACCATTAACTTTCATACCATTAACTTTGACACCAATAACTTTGACACCATGAACTTTTACACCATTAACTTTGACACCATTAACTTTCACACCATTAACTTTGGCACCATTAACTTTGACATACCATTAACTTTGACATACCATTAATTTTGACACCATCAACTTTCACACCATTAACTTTCATACCGTTACCTTTCATACCATTAACTTTGATACCATTAACTTTCATACCATTAACTTTGACACCAATAACTTTGACACCATGAACTTTTACACCATTAACTTTGACACCATTAACTTTCACACCATTAACTTTGGCACCATTAACTTTGACACACCATTAACTTTGACATACCATTAATTTTGACACCATCAACTTTCACACCATTAACTTTCATACCGTTACCTTTCATACCATTAACTTTGACACCATTAACTTTCATACCATTAACTTTGACACCATTATCTTTCCTACCATTAACTTTCATACCATTAACTTTCATACCGTTAACTTTCATACCATTAACTTTGACACCATTAACTTTCATACCATTAACTTTGACACCATTATCTTTCCTACCATTAACTTTCATACCATTAACTTTCATACCGTTAACTTTCATACCATTAACTTTGATACCCTTTTTACAACTCCACATAACCTTAGTCATCATCATCGCAGATAATGCGTTATAGAAACTCTGTGAAAGTACGCAGCCCTATCGTACCCCCTGTTTTATGGAAACTGTACGTCATATATACACAAGTATATCCCGTTCAAGATAGCGGCAACATTTTTCAAAGCAGTAATAAGCTGTGTATTTCACGATGCATGTGTCACTACTGGCGGTGCGTGTGTATCGTGACAGCGAGAAACGCTTTTCTGAATGTGTCCTTTGTCGTTCAGAAACATTATTCTTGTATAATTTTCGACGTTTGTTGAGAACAGACAACTATGAACATCAATCTTTAAGATATATAATTTGATGAAGACATGTGCTCCACAGGGACCTCAGTGGTTTTTAGTGAAGAGATGAATAAATGTGGTTTCGGGTGCGCGGTGCAGCTATGGGTTAAACTTACATCACCTATGTTAATAGGGAAGGAAGACTAACGTCTGGGCAGACACAACATACTAGTCAGACGTGTTAGTCAGGGTCAGGCACAACATACTGGTCAGACATGTTAGCCAGGGCCAGGCACAACATACTGGTCAAACATGTTAGTCACGGTCAGGTAAAACATACTGGTCAGACATGTTAGTCAGGGTCAGGTAAAACATACTGGTCACACATGTTAGTCAGGGTCAGGTAAAACATACTGGTCAGACATGTTAGTCAGAGTCAGGCAAAACATACTGGTCAGACATGTTAGTCAGGGTCAGGCACAACATACTGGTCAGACATGTTAGTCAGGGTCAGGCGAAACAAACTGGTCAGACATGTTAGTCAGGGTAAGGTAAAACATACTGGTCAGACATGTTAGTCAGGGTCACGTAAAACATATTGGTCAGACATGTTAGTCAGGGTCAGGCACAACATACTGGTCAGACATGTTAGTCAGTATCAGGTAAAACATACTGGTCAGACATGTTAGTCAGGGTCAGGCACAACATACTGGTCAGACATGTTAGTCAGGGTCAGACACAACATACTGGTCAGATATGTTAGTCAGGGTCAGGCACAACATACTGGTCAGACATGTTAGCCAGGGTCAGGCAAAACATTCTGGTCAGACAAGTTAGTCAGGGTCAGGCACAACATACTGCTCAGACATGTTAGTCAGGGTCAGGTAAAACATACTAGTCAGACGTGTTAGTCAGGGTCAGGCACAACATACTGGTCAGACATGTTAGTCAGGGTCAGGCACAACATACTGGTCAGACATGTTTGTCAGGGTAAGGCACAACATACTGGTCAGACATGTTAATCATGGTCAGGCAAAATATACTGGTCAGACATGTTAGTCAGGGTTAGGCAATATATACATAATAAAAATGTTAGTCAGGGTCAGGCAAAACATACTGGCCAAGACCCTCACCTTGGCTTCTTTTTTTAAACATCGCTGTGCAGTTCTTAACTGTTGTCTTCGACAAACTTTTGACCCCATACACAACCTGTATTCTGCGATGAATGTCAACTGGTCGACATCCTTCAGGTGTGAGAAACCGAATCACCGTTCGGTGATCAACTTTGGTATTCCTTATCACATCCGTCATGTTATCAATGGGCTGCTGAGGAAACTATGAGTCGGAGGATAATGAAATACATCAAACTTTTACACTAGAAGTGATGTCATCATGCGCATCGTACGTATATTCACTTGTTGCAGTTTAGTCCGATTTCATTTGAACACGCCTCGTATATTAAAAGTGACAGACATTCATTTTCGAAACAAACCAAAAATATGAATAAAAGAGATGCACAGGGGAAATGTGCGCTTTTTAAACAAACGTAATTTTATTCAAAAATATAATACCATCAAAAACAAAATTGTCCGTTTACGAGGTACGAGATAATAAATGAAAAGTGAGAAATGTAACATTTGGTTAAAGAGTGTTAATGTTCACTACGTTTGAATGAAACCGTCTGGAGTCCATACCATGTCGAGTGTGGTTACTGCTGATAATATAAGCAAGGAATGTGAGACCAGCGTCGTCATTTTGAAGATTGACGAAAAACAAGGATATGCTGTGTACATTTAGAAAAGTAAGAAAAATCCTTACCAACAGGAAAACAATCTTCCCATAAGCCTAGTTAGCCGCAGGAAGTAAACTTTGGGAAATAAAGAATGTATTACGCATAGCCTAGATCTACCAGGCAGCAGGCATAACCAGTCTGATTAAACGCCAGGGTTTGAAGTATTTCTAGATGAATAACATGAATCTGTCAAGTGCTACCATGGCCTGAAGATGAACAATGAAGGATAACGCTGTAACATGCCAGGCATATCTGAAGAGGTTGGTTGGACACTGGGCTAACTACTCCATCCGGTAGAAACTTTCAGTTAAAAAAGTTTCAACAGATATATACAGATATATATTAGGAAATATTTTTTTAGTCAAAGAGTGGTGTCTGCTTGGAATGCATTGCCAGGGGAGGTAGTGGAGGCAGCGACAGTTAATGCATTTAAGAATAGATTAGATGCGCATATCTTTTAGAGCAAGGTGATGTAAATGTAACTGGTTGTTTACAGACTCCGCAGGTTCTTCTAAACCAGTATAAAGACGTTAAGTTAAGTTAAGATGAACATTTGATAATTTGGACATGTATTTGGGTCAGTCCGTCACAGATAACTGCAAAGGTTGTCATGACTAAAGAACGAGATATTTGGAACAACTATATTAAGCAACGTTTTGTTTTCCTTCTTCTCTTCTTCTAGCTCCTTATCAAGCATAGAATGACCACATGAGCTGTATCCCCCTCTGCCTCCTTATAGGAAGCATTTATTAACAAGAGCGCTAGCTTGGATTGAAGCTGCTGCCGATTCTGTTGTAATTTATTTGACATTGTGATATTGCTAAGCTTGCTCTTCGGTTGCGGAGGAGAATGGACATACAGCTGCAGGGCATGGTGAAAAATGAAGACCTGTGGAAATGAGTTAAATACAGCCACTAGAACTACAAATTAAGAGCAACTAATAGGACTGGATAGGGCCTACAAGGAATAGCGTACAGTCCAATATATCCAGGCAGACCCTCACGTGCAATCATAACGGGATGAAAAAAGAGAGATAAACCTAACCATACGAGTATATGGAGAAGAAAATGGCAATTACGATTAAATGGTTAGACCTGGAGAAAGGCAGATAGAGTAGGTCATGAATGATGGGGGGTGGGTTCAATATCTTATGTACAGATGATCTTTCTTTGACTGACTCTTTGGGCAAGAGAAAGATCAAGCTATGAATCGGCGATGTTCACTTGCTAGCCATGGATCAGAGCTAACAACGGACAGACAGACAGACAGGCAGGCAGACAGACAGACAGACAGACAGACCGGCAGACAGACAGGCAGACAAACAGACAGGCAGACAGACAGACAGACAGACAGGCAGGCAGACAGACAGGCAGACAGCAGACAGACAGACAGACAGACAGGCAGACAGACAGGCAGGCAGACAGACAGGCAGGCAGACAGGCAGACAGGCCGGCAGACAGACAGACCGACAGACAGATAGACAGATAGACAGACAGACAGGCAGGCAGGTAGGTAGACAGACGGAGGGATGGACAGCTGAATGTATGGATGGATTGATTGATGGGTATGGATGGATGTAATTTACTTCTCGCGTCGGCTACACAACCGCTGTGCCAAATTTTCATCAAGTCCAAGCCAGACCAGCCAGAAAACCAAATTCGGTTCGTCATTAATTTACAGACAAAGATAAATGTTAACCTACAAACAATTTGACCTGACTAGTAAAAAACGTTTAACAGAATTCGATTTGTTTAATATCTTTTTATCTAACGCACAGGATATGAATGCATAACGTTTGAAGTGAAATGTCTGAGAAAAGCCATCAATATCACCAGACGGAAAGAATGGCAGTTAATTAATCTGAATTATTGTGAGAACTGCTCATTGTGCGCTGAATAGATTAGCGAGACAAAAAAATAGAATTACTCGTTCGTCTTCACAAAATGCAATCTGATCAACTACCAGTGAACGCTTGCAACACAAGAAGTCACTTGGTAGATGAATAGATACAAGCTTAGCTTCCAATGACTACCCCAGCACACTTCTGCTCCCACAGCACTTTCACAAAGGTTAAGGAAGTAGGCCGCTTACGTTCCCTGAATTGGCGTGACCAGATCAACCATTCCATGTCGGCGGAGACGTCATAAGGGCGGATTTGTAGGTCTTCTCCGCATCAAGGGTTGGATACAACGGTCTTACAACATCTGGTCTTGATGGTACACTCCGACAGATTCTTATTAGTCCATCTCCCGATGTTAGTCTTCTACAGAAAACGTTGACTACTTCTAGCCAGCCTCACTTCAACCTTCACATCTGGTGCTGTGTTCAGCAAAGTTTCGTGTCTCTTTATTTCCAACATATTTCATTTGTGTAATATTTTTGTCTTTCAGTTTTTTTCTTCCGGTCCTTAATCTCCGCGGAACTTCTTTACTTGTTTCCTATTCTATCCACAAAATGCGATCCACTTTTATATAGGTCCCCAAATTTAAGGATTTTTGTATTGAACTCCAGGTTACACAAAAAACGATGCCTATTACCAGTTGAACAGAAGAGAGCAGGTCGTGGTCTTCAGACTTCGCACTGGCCACAATAGACTGAGGTACCACCTATTCAACAAATTGAAGATAGGTGGCACTGACGAATGCCCGTGTGGTACCGGGAAAATGACCGCTGAGCATTTGCTGCAAAACTGCCCGACATACGAGGATCAGAGAGAGCAGATGTGGCCATCACCAGTGGCAACACTAGACAAGCTCTATGGCAGTGTCGACAGCCTCAGGATGACCGCTGCCTTTTTCGAAAAAATAATGGTTACTGTCTGAATGCGTACGATGAAGAAGAAAAGAAGAAGAATTCCAGGTGATCTAGATTTGGGAATTAGCTAAACACGCTGCAGCCAATGGCCTCACCGCCTGACATGGCATTGTCCAAATGTTATCATTTGTTTCTAATAAGATTTCTTCCTCTTCTTCTTGTGCCTTACTGCTCTTATCTTGCAACGTCGCAGAGATAAGGTATGTGTAGATTTTTATTGGCGCTAGGTGGGAGACTTGCGCTACCATCATGTTGGACTTTTGGAGTTTGATCCCTTCTGTCCATTGTCTCCGGGGGCGTCCTCTTGCTCGTGGTCATGAAACCACCATGTAGTATAATCTGGCTGCATTTTGATTATACAGCGTCCTTGTCAGATGTCCAAACCACTTTAATTTATGTACTTCAGTGTAGTAGTTATCGGGTGTAGTCTTCACCGTGTTACTCAGGGAGCCGATGCGTATGTTGTCACGAATTGTCCTTCCTGCTGCACTTCATACACATCTCACATGTCTCGATTTCACGTCTGTGCCGATCTAATATGGTTCATGTCGGACAATGCTAACATTGTTATACTTTATATATGTTATGATTTCATGACCTTGATATAAGCTAGTTAACAATATTTAACGAAGCAGACTCAGACTTATTGCAGAAGATAGTTATTCTCACACATCTGAACGGTTAATTGAATTTCGTTCATGAATTCATGGGCGTTTCAGTCTATGCAGACCATGCGCTTGGCTCCCTGTGAGTAGCCTCTCATGGCACAAGCCTGGGCGCTGAATATGGAGACCCTGGACTGCCCAAACTGCAGGATCCCCCTCTCGATCTCGCTGGTGTAATCCAAAGGAATGCAAAACATGACAATTTGGCACCAGCTCAGCTGCAGGAGCTGTCGGAATGAGTTCGCAATTTTAAAGCCGTCCGCCTCAGGTGCTACCACTCCGGATTTTTTGTGTCTGGGTTTACTCCCGTAGTCCTACCCTCTCCAGAGGTTTCCACAAGGCAGGGGAATCGTTGCTCGCAGATGCTAGTTACTCGAGACATCTGACGATATTCTCATCGTCCAAAGACTAGCCAGTTCTCTCTGGGACTTGTGGGTTTCCTCTTCTTCTTCTTCGTACGCAGTCAGACAGTAACCATTATTTTTTTCGAAAAAAGCAGCTGTCACCCTGAGGCTGTCGACACTGCCATAGAGCTTGTCTAGTGTTGCCACTGGTGATGGCCACATCTGCTCTCTCTGATCCTCGTATGTCGGGCAGTTTTGCAGCAAATGCTCAGCGGTCAATTTCCTGGTACCACACGGGCATTCGTCAGTGCCACCTATCTTCAATTTGTTGAATAGATGGTACCTCAGTCTATTGTGGCCAGTGCGAAGTCTGAAGACCACGACCTGCTCTCTTCTGTTCAACTGGTAATAGGCATCTTTTTTGTGTATAGCCAGTAAGTTCGGTTTCCCATTTGGTCATGTATCTAGCACTTGTGGGTTTAAAATCATAGTTCCTTCTCTCCTAGGCGAGTGCCTGAACAGGCTAACGAGCTTCGTCTACCCAGGTTTAGAGTCAGAGTTTACCTTCTCTTAGATTGGTTGCCAACCAAGGCTAATGAGCCCAATCTGCAGTTCCAGTTTTACCACCGCGTTCTCTGTCGCACCCCACAGCAGGCTCTATAAGAAATAGGGGGCCCGTCATGAAGGTTCTACTGGGGACACAATAATGTAGGAGAAGCCATTGGCATGGAAACACCTGAACAGCAAGCCAAACAGCGGATTCAGCGGCGATCTCTACACCTGGAAAGGAGAGACTATATCAGACGCTTCATAAATTAAGGCTGTAGTTGCCAGCGACCCAGAGCTGACTGATAACATCTTGGCCAGCAATCCAGAGATGACTGATAACATCTGGGCCAGCAACCCAGAGCTGCAAAGACCCTTCTCTACGTCCAAAGGGTGATCATGGATAAGGTGGAACAGGACAGACTGTCTAAGGAGAAAGGATCGAAGAGGAAAGACTAACCTGGTACTCAATAATGCGACGCTTAAGTCGGACGTGTTGCACCAAATGTTGAAAGTATCGCAGTCAATCTGTAAATTACGAAACAACGCATTCCATTCTGCAGACTACATCCTGATACGTGGAGCACCCTTTTCAGGTGCTGGCATCGGGATTTTGAGAAAAACGAAGAAGAAGATTTTAGGTATAGCGCCATCGAGACCCGAAGACTAGTCGCTACAAAACTCGAGTCAAAGAAAAACAGGAGCACGACTGACGACGACATATCATGTTGGGACATCATGTAGAGAGCACATGGCGTCATACAATCAACAAAGCCGATACAGACACTCCCTGAAAGTGGCCGTTTCGAGAGAAGGCAGGAATTGATGCATACTCCAGAGGTCGAACTTTGGGAGGAACCTGCCCCCGGACATCATGTAGAGAGCACATGGCGTCATACAATCAACAAAGCCGATACAGACACTCCCTGAAAGTGGCCGTTTCGAGAGAAGGCAGGAATTGATGCATACCCCAGAGGTCGAACTTTGGGAGGAACCTGCCCCCGGACATCATCTACCATACACAACATGGACGTCGCTGAACAGACTCCGAACTGGTGTATCACGGTGCAAGAGGAACATTAAGAGATGGGGATAGACAGATGATGTGACATGTAACTGTGGCGCAATGCATGATCCAGACCACCTGAAGACTTTCCCCAATCTCCAGAAAACATAGAATAGGTGCAACATGCTGGAGGCAAATGACAAGGCAATCCATGTCCCTGAGTACTGGATGAATACTATATAACGTTGTCCTTGGATACGGAAATTAACTAAGCAAAAGTTAAGTAGTTCCATAGCAGCCATTGCATGTAGGAAGAAAGTAGTGGACACTTCATTGTAGTATGTCTGAACTGTCAATTAGTCAGTTAACCATTCCCAGCTGGGTAAACTGAGTCGTAAAGACAACTAACTTATGACAGTCGGAATTGCGGTGGTGTATCAACAGGTGAAAATACTGTCCGAAATTCCACCTCACTCCCGTGCAGTTCTCCCTGGAAACTATCCGACGAGGTGGGAATCATCGTGATCTTGGGAGAAGGAATCGTGTCTAGATCGTGACTGCAACGCATACCTATGTCGAGGGAAGGCACCACGCTAACCATTCAACCATTGGGACGTTCGTGATAACCAGGGGTCAATATTATTTCAACTTCCATCTCTCCACCACCCCCCCTTCCCCTGTCCCTCCCAACAACAATTACACTGCGCAAACAAAAAACATTATTGTCATTTATACGAAAACTTAGGATACGGAAAACGGGTCGTGATATTCCTAGACACACAAGTTCTGATTGTCTCGATGCGGGTGTCTGTGAGACCGTAAACACCTGATTTAATAACTAGTTGGAGTCTGTGTCTGGACGGGTCAGAATGGACAGACTATAACGGCATGGCTTACTTCCCATGAGAGAGATTTCAATAGAAGCGATGAAATATTGTTAAGTTGTTATGTAACATCCGGCTGACCATTTGCGGGGAAAATGTGTGAGAGTCCTGGTGATTTGTGTGGGTCTGTGCGGTTTGTGTGGGTCTGTGTGCGATTTGTGAGAGTCTATGCGATTTGTGTGGGTCTGTGTGCGATTTGTGAGAGTCCTGGCGATTTGTGTGGGTCTGTGTGCGATTTGTGAGAGTCTATGCGGTTTGTGTGGGTCTGTGCGCTTTGTGTGGGTCTTTCCTCTTTTTGGGTCTATGTCCTTTGTGTGGGTCTATGTGTGTGGGTCTTTGCCCCTTGTGTGGGTCTATGCGCGATTTGTGAGAGCCCTAACGATTTTTGTGGGTCTGTGCGCCTTGTGTGGGTCTTTCCTCTTTGTGGGTCTATGCCCTTTGTGTGGGTCTATGTTTGTGGATCTTTGCCCCTTGTGTGGGTCTATAGCCTGTGTGGGTATATGCTCTTTGGTTGGGTCTATGCCCTTTGTGGGTCTTTGCCCCTTGTGTGGGTCTATACCATGTGTGTATATGCCCTTTGGTTGGGTATATGCCCTTTGTGGGTCTTTGCCCTTTGTGTGGGTCTATAGCCTGTGTGGGTATATGCCCTTTGTGTGGGTCAATGCCCAGTGTGGGTCTATGTGTATGGGTCTTTGCCCGTTTTTGGGTATATGTCCAGTGTGGGTCTATGGGTGTGGGTCTATGTCCTTTGTGGGTCTATGCCCTGTGTGTGGGTCTATGCAATGTGTGGGTCAATGCTCAGTGTGGGTTTATGCATCTGTGGGTCTATTCTCTGTGTGGATCGTTACCCTTTACATGTGTCTATGCCATGTGTGGGTCTATGCCCTGTGTGGGTTTATGGTGTGTGTGGGTCTATGCCCTGTGTGGGTCTATGTCCTTTGTGGGTCTTTGCCCATTGTGTGGATTTATGCCCTGTGTGTGTATATGCTATGTGTGGGTCTATGCCCTGTGTGGGTCTACGATGTGTGTGGATCTTTGCCCTTTCCTTCGTCTATGCCCTGTGTGGGTCCATGCCCTGTGTGGGTTTATGTCCGTTGTTCGTCTTTGCCCTTTGTGTGGGTCTATGAACTGTGTGGGTCTAAGCTCTGTGTGGATCTATGCCCAGTGTGAGGGTCTATGCCCTGTGTGGAACTTTGCCCTTTGTGTGGGTCTATGCCCTGTGTGGGTCTATGCCCTGTGTGGGTCTATGCCCTGAGTGGGTCTATGCTCTGTGTGAGTCTATGCTCTGTAGGGCAGTCTAGTCACGTTTTCAGATCAGTAACAGATAATCATGTCTCAGGACATGTCTTTCTTTATTTCTTGTCACTGAGCATCTATTGACTTCCGTTAGTCAATTGTACATGCCTAGGAAGGGGAGAGGGGGCTAATGTGCGGTCGTGGGGGAAACATACTGACCAGGACGTCGCGTCAGGGTCAAGCACAACATACTGACCAGGACGTCGCGTCAGGGTCAGGCACAACATGCTGACCGGGTCTTCGCGTCAGGATCAGGCACAACATACTGACCGAGACGTCGCGTCAGGGTCAAGAATAACATACTGACCAAGACGTCGCGTCAGGGTCAAGCACAACATACTGACCGAGACGTCACGTCGGGGTTATGCACAACATACTGACCAGGACGTCACATCGGGGTTAAACACAACCTACTGACCAGGAAATCACGTCTGCTCCAGGAACAATATCGGAACTAAGACCACTATATCTCTTCCATGTAACCGTCCCTGGTAACAGGCTGTTTTCAAGGGTGACGAATCTGGATCGACGTGCGTGATCCATCCCCGTATTAATTAGCTTCCCGCATATGAAGCCAAGCATAATACAACCGCATGGAGGACCACGGCCGACCTTCATCAGCACGTCCAGAATGTGAGGAAAGCTGCTACCTCAGTGCGCACAAAAGAGTAAACTTGCACATTTTGCGCATTCAACAACAAATCTATCTCTTTAAACGTCCGGCATTTCCCGGCTCCACCTGGGTGGTGTAGTTCCCTTCACGAGAGGCCACGACAAAAACCGCACAAACTTATCCGATGTTCGAGCAGACATGCGAGTCGAACAAATACAGGCAACACAAATAACCGTCAGCTTGGAGTAATGGCCGACTCCTTCAGACTTTCATTAATGTTAGTTTATCTTCGAACGGGAATGAACCGGAAGCACTTGAACGCTAAACACATTTACCAAGATGGCGGTGCACGAAATGCCAGAGCGATTTGTTTTTTTGCGTTTTTTTCCGGCGCATGAACATTTTTTATCCTGCCGTGTGTGTTTATAAATGGCCTGTTTTGTTGTTGTTGTTCTTCTTCTTCTTCCTTTTCTTCTTATTTTTCTTCGTCTTCCTAATCATCATCATCTGCAGTCTTCTGCATCACCCTCTTCTTTTCATTTTCAGCATAATGTTATTTTACCTATTTCTTCTTTTACTTTTTCTTCGTCTTCTTTGTCTGTTTCATCATCATAATCTTCGTTTATTTTGTTATCAACTTATTCTTTATCGACTTCTTCTCAATCATCGTCTTCAATCTCATCATCAACATTATCATCATCGTCTTCATCTTATTCTACTTCATCGTCCTCTTTCGGCTGCTTCTTTGTCCTCATCATCAGATTTTTTTTTTTCGCTCCTTCATATTTTGAGCTCTATTTTTGCTCTTCACCTTGCAGTACAACTACCGCATTGATTTATTTGTTATTCTGTGTGGAGGTGGGGGGGGGGGGGGGGGGGGAGGGAGGTGAGGAGCTGAGAGGTAGACCAAAAACTTTATCTCCAAAACCTTTGACTGTGCCTAGCCTACCTGTAAGCCAGAAGTCAGTATCGTCCTTCTTTTAGAGCTTTAGTCCCCCAAATTTATAGTTTCCAAATCTAATTTGACTGGACCACACTAAACATGTTTCTTTTGATAAAATAATATATCTAAAAACACAAAACACCAACTTTTAACAGTGTTTTATTGGTAACATTCCACAAAGCTTTTCCATATTTAGTCCTGTGACAGACGCTACTATGCGAATCTTCATTGTATTAGGCTTTAAATTGATATTAAGTGTGGTGGCTTGCTATGTTCCCTTCCTCGTTGACTTTTCATCCATTACTGTACAACAGGTACTATTCACAGTTGGATTATGGGGTCGGTAGCAGGGATCGAACCAAGGGAATATGTGTTTAGAAGCTGGCACACTACCGTTCTAGTACTCAGAAGATTGGAACACAATTACTTTAAATATTGTCACGTGACATCCATAAAACATGATATTCTCACACATAAAAACGTGTTGGAACATATTTCATGAGAGATTCCAGCTTGTTTCATCAATATTTCATGAGAGATTCCAGCTTGTTTCATCAATATTTCATGAGAGATTCCAGCTTGTTTCATCAATATTTCATGAGAGATTCCAGCTTGTTTCATCAATATTTCATGAGAGATTCCAGCTTGTTTCATCAATATTTCATGAGAGATTCCAGCTTGTTTCATCAATATTTCATGAGAGATTCCAGCTTGTTTCATCAATATTTCATGAGAGATTCCAGCTTGTTTCATCAATATTTCATGAGAGATTCCAGCTTGTTTCATCAATATTTCATGAGAGATTCCAGCTTGTTTCATCAATATTTCATGAGAGATTCCAGCTTGTTTCATCAATATTTCATGAGAGATTCCAGCTTGTTTCATCAATATTTCATGAGAGATTCCAGCTTGTTTCATCAATATTTCATGAGAGATTCCAGCTTGTTTCATCAATATTTCATGAGAGATTCCAGCTTGTTTCATCAATATTTCATGAGAGATTCCAGCTTGTTTCATCAATATTTCATGAGAGATTCCAGCTTGTTTCATCAATATTTCATGAGAGATTCCAGCTTGTTTCATCAATATTTCATGAGAGATTCCAGCTTGTTTCATCAATATTTCATGAGAGATTCCAGCTTGTTTCATCAATATTTCATGAGAGATTCCAGCTTGTTTCATCAATATTTCATGAGAGATTCCAGCTTGTTTCATCAATATTTCATGAGAGATTCCAGCTTGTTTCATCAATATTTCATGAGAGATTCCAGCTTGTTTCATCAATATTTCATGAGAGATTCCAGCTTGTTTCATCAATATTTCATGAGAGATTCCAGCTTGTTTCATCAATATTTCATGAGAGATTCCAGCTTGTTTCATCAATATTTCATGAGAGATTCCAGCTTGTTTCATCAATATTTCATGAGAGATTCCAGCTTGTTTCATCAATATTTCATGAAAGATTCCAGCTTGTTTCATCAATATTTCATGAGAGATTCCAGCTTGTTTCATCAATATTTCATGAGAGATTCCAGCTTGTTTCATCAATATTTCATGAGAGATTCCAGCTTGTTTCATCAATATTTCATGAGAGATTCCAGCTTGTTTCATCAATATTTCATGAGAGATTCCAGCTTGTTTCATCAATATTTCATGAAAGTTCTCTGCTTGTTGGAACATATTTCATGAAAGTTATCAGCTTGTATGATCAATATTTCATGAGAGTTCTCTGCTTGTTAGGACATATTTCATGAAAGTTATCAGCTTGTTTCATCAATATTTCATGAAAGTTTTCTGCTTGTTGGAACATATTTCATGAAAGTTATCAGCTTGTATGATCAATATTTCATGAGAGTTCTCTGCTTGTTAGGACATATTTCATGAAAGTTATCAGCTTGTATGATCAATATTTCATGAAAGTTATCAGCTTGTATGATCAATATTTCATGAGAGTTATCTGCTTGTTTGCCCCAATTTCATGAACGTTATCAGCTTGTTTAGCCTCATTTTATGAGTTATAAGTTTGTTTCCTTCTATTTCATGATAGTTTTCTGTTTGTTTCCTCCCATTTCATGATAGTATCTGTTTATTTCCTTCCATTTCATGATAGTCATCTGTTTGTTTCCTCCCATTTTATGAGAGTTATCTGTTTGCTTCCTTCCATTTCATGACAGTTATCCGTTTGTTTCCTTCCATTTCATGAGAGTTATAAACTTATTGGTTTGAGTTAATTAAGCTTATCGTAGATCTTATTTGAGACAAACAAACTCTCATTTCCTCATCAACAAAAACAAACAAAAGAAACGTTATCTTTATTTTATTGTTTTGATATTTAACACAGCAGAAAATTCAAATCTTCGGCCGCATTTCACAAATAACACCCCAATCATTGATGCAACAATTGAAGCCGGACGTGTTTGCTGTTCATTGTTGTACAAGAAGCAGTAAACAACTATTAAAGTTGCTTTCCAACTCCCCATCCCCTTTCGCCTTTCCAACAACAACAACAACATAGAGGCCAGTTCTACACTGTCCCCATGCGTCATTTTCTAGGAGAGATTACCGGAAAGGCTGGCCATTTTCTCCTGCTAATTTATTGTCAGATCTGAACAGTTGGAATTCTCAGGGGATATCTGACCCAGTTCGATCATTCATGTAGACGGCAATGGTAACTTTATTAAAAATCTTTTGAGATTGAACACACATCAATGATTGTCCTGATAGCAGCCAGCGACTCATTGCTTGTGTCAGGGTCAGTGACCTATAACTGACGAAGACTCTATTTCGCCTCAAAATAGCGGCCTTCAAAACTGACTGCGACCATAAAACATGGAGCTATTTATTAAAACATGATATCCGCACACATGCAAAAACGTGTTTGGCCACATTTCATGAGAGTTATCCGTTTGTTTCCTTCCATATCATGAGAGTTATCAGTTTGTTTCTTTCCATTTCATGAGAGTTATAAGTATGTTTCTTTCCATTTCATGAGAGTTATCAGTTTGTTTCTTTCCATTTGATGAGAGTTATCAGTTTGGTTCTTTCCATTTCACGAGAGTTATCAGCTAAGAGATTAAGGATGAAAGAGGGAAGGCAAACCCGGTTAAAAAAATATCGTGTTGAAATCCGATGTGTAGGGCCGAATGGTGCAGATGTTGCAGCCTAGCTGTAAACTATGACACAGCGAACAAACAAATTTTTCAAGACGACGCCGAAGTTGGAGTCAATCTGTCTTATAAAATTATTGTATCCCTGAACAAAATCTGACTTCTTGACCATTCTACAAGTTTCTATACGTGCATATTTTTACATATATTTAATTGTTGCCCATTAACAAATAAAGATCAAAGACGCGTAACAACGGAGATCAAATCTCTACGCAGAATGCTTGGAGTAACAAGGATGGATAAAACCAGAAACGAAGATATTAAGAAATACGAAGGTACAACACAAGTATATCACCTCTTCATGAGATAGCAGCAGGCCAGATGATTCGGCCACCCGACACGCCAAACACCAGTTGGTATCCCTCAGAAAGCAATGATAAACAGATGCAATGGATTCAACTTAAATAAACAGCTGAAGAACCTAGATTTTGCTGATGTCCTTCTGTCCGTCAGGCAAAGCAAAATGCAAAGGAAACTGGATAGACTGGATTATACCTCTAAACATGTCAGTTTGAAGATCCATGAGGAAAAGACAAAAAATAATTAGGGTCAATGCAGCAAACACAGAGCCAATCCGGCTGACAGGAATGCCACTAGAAGAGGTAGAGGTATTTACATACATAGGAAGTATCATCAACAAGGAAGGAGGGACAGACGATGATATAAAAACAAGGATACAAGTAGCAAGAATAGCATTCGGAATGTCGAAACCAATATGGATCTACAAATGAGAAGGAAGAAACAAATGAGGATTTTCAATTCAAATGTGAAGTCAGTCCTGCTGTATGGAGTGTAAACCTGAAGGATGACCGAAGACAATGACAGGAGACTGCAGGGTTTTGTCAACAGATGCCTGGAGGATGACCAAAGGCAATGACAGGAGACTAGAAGGTTTTGTCAACAGACGCCTGAGAAAGATTCTTGGTATAAAATGGTTTGACAAGGTTACAAACAACAAACCGTGGGAGAGAAAGGGACAAGTTCAATTGGAACAGGAAATCTTAGGAAGAAAGTGGAGATGGATGGGTCATACATTAAGAAAGCCCCAGGCCAGTATCACCAGGCAATCCCTGCCATGGAAACCTCAGGGAAGGAGAGGCATAGGCAGACCAAGGAATACATGGGGACGAGATCTCTCCTTCAAAATGGAAACAATTACAATAAAAATAGGAAACCAACAAATACCCCAATTGGAAACGCCCACATTCCTTGGAGTCACATTTGACTCGAGACATACATGGAAGTCAAATATAGAGATAATCTAGACAATGACCATAAAAAAGACTTTCAGTGATGAAAAAACTTGCTGGTATATCATGGGAGAGGGGGGGGGGGAGGGAGAGGCGCAGCAACAAATTCCCTAAGCAAGTGTACACTGGTACAATCAGATCAACCACGGAATATGCTTCTAGCACTTGGTCAACAAAGACCAAAACAAACACAAGAAACCTAGACCGAGTTGAAAATATGGGTCTCAGAATTACCCTTGGGGCATTGAAAAGCAATCCAATTACAGAGATGGGAAAACAGAAAATATTGAGCGCCTTGAATTAAGGAGAAATATAAATCGCTTACTCAGTTTGATAAACTCAAAAGGTTACCTGATCATCCTCTGCACCAGAAGTTCAAAGAGAGAACAAAAAACAGACTACTAAAGAAAAGCCCCAACCATATGGCCAGAGTAATCCACAGAAAACACGCAGACATCATTGAAGCTGAAACTAAAAAGTACGAAGCACTTATTCCAGAACCGTCGACACGGAGCCAGGACCGTTCCAAAAAGATCTTAGAGGTTCCAGGGTTAACGAAGAAAAGTAAGCAGTCGGCAACAGAGCAAAAAATCCACGTTCTACAGGACTTCAAGAGACAGTACCCAAGCAACTCTTGGACACACGTTCTACAGGAGCTCAAGAGACAGTACCCTAGCAAGTTTCGGACACACGTTCTACATGATCTCAAGAGACAGTACCCTAGCAACTCTTGGACACACGTTCTACAGGAGCTCAAGAGACAGTACCCTAGCAACTCTTGGACACACGTTCTACAGGAGCTCAAGAGACAGTACCCTAGCAAGTCTCGGACACACGTTCTACATGAGCTCAAGAGACAGTACCCTAGCAACTCTTGGACACACGTGTACACAGATGGATCTGTCTCGGTGAGCGATAAAAGGGGAGACAGTGGAATCTACATCGAACACTCCATTGGAGACATAACAAAATCACTCCATACCAGCAGGAGAGACTTGTACTAATTTCAGAGCTAAAGCAAGAGCTGTTCATGCAGCAGCTCAGATTCATACCATCCAAAGCATAAATACAAGGAAAACGGTCATTCGAACAGACTACAGGAGAGTACTCCAAGCCATCTCAAGCCACAAACAAGATAGACTCCAGGAGTGTACTCCAAGCCATCTCAAGCCACAAACAAGATAGACTCCAGGAGTGTACTCCAAGCCATCTCAAGCCACAAACAGGATAGACTCCAGGAGTGTACTCCAAGCCATCTCAAGCCACAAACAAGATAGACCCCAGGAGAGTACTCCAAGCCATCTCAAGCCACAAACAAGATAGACTCTCACATGAAATAAAATACAACATAGGATTGCGTTCTCAAAAAAACAGATTTAGTCCTGCAATGGATTCCAGCCCACTGTGGAATCTCTGAAAACGAGAAAGCAGATGAGCTCGCAAAAGCCGGAAGTGGCGGCACGCAGACTCCCCATCCAGAGCTACAAAGAAGCAAAGACACTCATCAAACGATCCACGAGGAGAGTGGAGAGAACAGCACAAATAATACAAGCCAGAAAAAGACAGCATAGACAAACTTGCCAGAGATGGGCAGACAAAGATCTTCAGACTCAGAACGAGATACTGTAGACTCAAGACCCACCTCCACAGAATGGGTCTCAGAGACACTGTAGACTCAAGACCCACCTCCACAGAATGGGTCTCAGAGACACTGCCACGTGCGATTGGGAAGAACCTAAGCAAACACATATTCTGCAAGAATGCCCTACCTATACAGACCAAAGAGAGACAGTCTGGCCTTGGGGAGAGTCCTTGCTCGAAAAGCTGTCGGGGACCGGCGAAGACCTGAAATGCACAATCTACTTCGTGAACCTCACTGGGCTAGAAACATAGCATCAGTTGGTAGATGAAGAAGAAGAAGAAGATATGTGACTTACCAGGCGAGTTACCTTCTTTTGACAGTTGCCAAGAGGTCTTCAAAAGGCCCTATTCCTGTTGTAATTCTATCTCGTATTTCCTCATTTGTAACTCGATCTTTGTATGTGAGGTTTAGAGGTCTTTGGAAACATTGCATCTCCAAGGCCTGTCTCCTCTGCTGCGGGTCAACTACAATTGTCCATGTCTCACAAGCATAAAGGAATATTGACAAGACCAATGTAAGAATTAATCTGATTTTCGTGCATAATTGCTAACCGTTTATCTTTCATTTTGATCCTTCATCACTGATAATCGAACCCAGTTATTTAAAACGGTCGACCACTTCGAGTTTCTGGCCATTACCTTTTATCCTGATGTTTAAGCCCTCAGCGTTGTTGGTCATTCATTTTGCCTTTCCAGCGTTTATCTCCATACCATAGTCAAGAGCTATTTCATCGAGCCTTCTGACCCATTCGTAGAGTGCTGATTCTGTGCCCGCCAACCCGTCGATGTTATCTGCAAAACGAAGGTTGGTAATCGTTCGGCCCCCTATCATGACAGTACCAACGTGACCTCCAAGTGCCTCACTCATAATTCAGTCAAGGAATATATTGAAAAATGTTGGGTAGAGTGTACAACCCTGTCTCACACCGACTGATTTGCGAAACCAGTCCCTGCGTCTCCTATTCACAAGAACTGCACTGGACACCTTATTATACAGGTGTTCAAGGAGCCAACAGTGGAGCAAATCTCTCTCCTACCCTTGATTGGAACACTTCGATGATTGTTGGGTATTTTAGTTTGTCCAGGTCAAACTTTAGTCTAGTCACTTCTTACTTTGCGACTCCCTTCATTCGCAGACGCATAGTCATTATAAAAAGATCGTGGTCACTACCTACATCCGCTCAGGGAAAATTTATGGTTTTGTCGGTGTCGATGCTAGATCTAAACCTCCTCGGACTAGTATGTAATCAATTTAGCTGTGCAGTTCATTGTTTGAATATACCAGGCTATAAATCTGCAATTCTATTTAAATTTACCGAAAAGTTGAATTATCGTCTTTACAAGACATTGAGTTCAGAATACGTTCTCAGCGTCAGTTAAATTCTTCCAAATCCGTTTGCCTCATTTAGCCTCTGGCATTAGTCCAACTCCTGGCCTTCTGTTCGTATTCGCGAGTTGGTGATTTTTCGAAGCTCTAAAACCAGATGCTTAGTGTAGTGGAAACTTGTCAATTTTGAAGGCCTTCCAGCTACGACAATCTAGGTCAAATAAAACTGAGTTTAGATAGCTTGCTGTCTTGTAGATGAGATACGTTAGTATCAAATCGATCAATCAATCAATCAGCCAATCAATCAAAGCAGGTGGCTCCTCGTGATGTATAGGTCATTGACAACATCCCGCCAGCAAACACGGTCCTGCGCTGCTCTTTCAGCTTCTCTCCAGGTGTAATTATTTAATCTCAGTACCTTCTGTCTCTCTCCAGGTGTAATCATTTAATCTCAGTACCTTCTGTCTCTCTCCAGGTGTAATCATTTAATCTCAGTACCTTCTGTCTCTCTCCAGGTGTAATTATTTAATCTCAGTACCTTCTGTCTCTCTCCAGGTGTAATCATTTAATCTCAGTACCTTCTGTCTCTCTCCAGGTGTAATCATTTAATCTCAGTGCCTTCTCACATTCTCTTCTTCATGTATTATTTGATCTACCTCTCATTCTTACCTTCAGTACTCCCTGTGAGAGCCTGTTTGGCTATGTTGGGCAGCGCCTTTTATAGTGTATGTCATATCCAGCCCCACTTTCTTTACTAAATTTGTTGTTCCAATAACTCTTGTTGGCTCCTTTAAATACAGGCTTCGTTCCTCACCACGTCCTGCCACTTTATGGCCATTATCCTTCGTAGGCATCTGTGAACAAAGGACTTAGTCTTTGCTATACGACCTTGGTCGTTCTCCATGTCTCCGATCCATACAGTAACACCAAATTGACACTGCCGTTGAATATTTTAACTTTGGTGTGAATCTTCATCTCTCTGGGTCTCCATCTATTGTTTAGTGTCAGACATGCCCATGTTGCATTTTCAATTCTGATCCATCCATTTGCATCTGTACCACCTAATAGGTCTATCGTGCTGCCCAAAGAGGTAAACGTTTCCACTTCCCCCAACTACTCACCCTGTTGATATGGTTGAGTTTAATAGCTTAGTTTTCTTCATGTTGATATTCAGTTCCAGTTTAGCCGATTGTTCTTTCACCCTATAAAGTTTCTCTTGCATTTGGCTATGACTGTGACAAACGCACCAACTCATCTCCGTAGTCCAGATTCTCCAAATAGGACAATAGTGTCCACCGAATACCAATTATTTTTTCTTCGGTCAATGTCTTCATTTTTTTAATCTTTAGGCAAGAAGAACAGGAGAGATGAGAGCAGGCATCATTTTCTCACTTCCGTGTGCACCACGAAGCTGTCAGCCAGTGCTCTTTCATGCACTTCTCCACTTTACTAACTGTTTCTTTATACATACTCTTCATGATGGTTATTATAAAAAGCTACAGGGGCAAACCGAGGACAATACAGGTAACAGAAATTAGTTCGTCCCTAAGATATCTCACACAAGAACAGCAAAATCCTAGCTTATAAACTTCTGATGCCTTACAGGTAGACTGAGGATAGTCGGATGACAGGGGTTGCTAACCCGAGCCAAAATGGTGCAAACACAAATTTAACACTAACAGTTCAACTGGCAAATGTGACACGATGTCACAATTGGGGAAGTGACGAGGATTGTGGTCCACCTTCATCAGCAATCTCGGGATGTGAGGAAAGCTACTGCAACCAGCACTTAATGTCCTTTTGAGGCCTTACAAAAAGGGTCAACTTACTCATTGTAGGCATTCAACAACAACAACAACAACAACACGAGAATCAAAACATATTGGAACTTTGCCCAAATCCAGGAGGAGAGGGCTAACATCTAAGTCCGGACACACACTAAAACACACATTCCACAGAAACACACATGCCCTACACAAACACACACCCCACACAAACACACACACACACCCCACAAATACACACACCCCCACAAACACACATACCCTACACAAACATACACACCCCTCACAAACACACACACCCCACACAAACACACACACACACACACCCCCACAAACACACATACCCTACACAAACATACACACCCCTCACAAACACACACCCCACACAAACACACACACCCCACACAAATACACACACCCCCACAAACACACATACCCTACACAAACATACACACCCCTCACAAACACACACCCCACACAAACACACACACCCCACACAAATACACACACCCCCACAAACACACATACCCTACACAAACATACACACCCCTCACAAACACACACACCCCACACAAACACACACACACACACAAACATACACACCCCACACAAACTCACACCTACACACACGCACCTATCCACATCTACACAAACTATTCCACACCTACACACACACACACACACACCCACCCTTACACCATCCAACCTACCCCACCCCCAAACTCACACAAACTATACAAAAACTACCAACAACCTGAAACATAGAAGTCATGACCAAACCAGTACTGCCTCATGACATGTCAATACGTTAAATGGTAAATCGATTCTCTCATAGAATGAGACATATTAAAATACTCTACCTCTCTTGTGCAATCCTCAGCATCTTCACGTGACCAGCCCTTTCTCTTAACTGTGTGTTTAGTCCGTTACCACCCCATCCCCAGTATTTGTTCACCGCTAACTCACGCTACTGATCTGAAGTTAAGGATAACAAACGGCACAGAATGTTGTTGGAGAGATGGGGTGCTAATGTGGACTCCAATCTCCGGTGAGTGCAGACAAGTGTTTTCTCTTCCGCCATTTCTGTTCCCTTGATATTCACGGAAGCTTATATTCAGAATCATGCGCAGACAAACCGACTCAGAATGCCTGAACACAATACTGAATATTATGTCATAAATAATTTTATTTTAAAAACGTTTATGTCCATAATATTAGATCAAATATTTATATCACATTCGCTCAAGCTTTTTAACACTGAGGATAAAACTTTTGCATTCATTGTCTGTTCTCAAGGAGTCCCTGCAGAAAAATGAATTTATTTCCATTTATTTTGTTTAATTATAAGTATATTTTAACTTAGAAACTCATCTTCTATAGCCAGGGTGGGGCAGGGAAGAAGGGGGGGGGGTGGTAAAGGGGTGGTTGAGGTCATTTTTATTTCAAGCTTTAAATTAGCTTGACTTGCCTATTGTCCGTTAGCGATGACTTCTATTTCTCCTATTTTAACTTTCTCATAACCTAGTGAGATGGCATTAAGTACACGGCGTCTACTAGTCATCAGCATCTGGTTGGTCAGTTTAGAGGCTGGTTGTAAGGTTGTCTGAGTGTGTCTCTCCATTTGACTCCATCCTCTGGTTAATCAGTCCAAAGACTGGTTGTAAGGTTGTCTAAGTGTGTCTCTCCATTTGACTCTATCCTCTGGTTGGTCAGTCCAAAGACTGGTTGTAAGGTTGTCTGTGTCTCTCCATTTGACTCCATCCTCTGGTTGATCAGTCCAAAGACTGGTTGTAAGGTTGTCTAAGTGTCTCTCCATTTGACTCTATCCTCTGGTTGGTCAGTCCAAAGACTGGTTTTAAGGTTGTCTGTGTCTCTCCATTTGACCCTAGCCTCTGGTTGATCAGTCCTGAGACTGGTCGTAAGGTTGACTGAACATATCTCTTTATTGGACTCTATACTGTATCCCTTTCCATTCAGCATATGTTCGTACTTAAATGTCGTAGTATATCAGGGAAGTGAAGGTGAACATTAGTCTCTCGCCTACCCTTTTACCCTGGATCGTGCCCTCTATTATATTCTATAGAAGACGTTCATGTCACATATTGTGTCCTAGCTAGTTCAATCTTTGTTTTCTTATCATTTTCAATATTGTTCTTCGTGTGCCTACCCTAGTTAAGACATTGTCATTAGATCTTATTTCTGATCAACTCACTTGTTACATTCTATGGTAACATCAGTTAAGACATTGTCATTAGATCTTATTTCTGATCAACTCACTTGTTACATTCTATGGTAACATCAGTTAAGACATTGTCATTAGATCTTATTTCTGATCAACTCACTTGTTACATTCTATGGTAACATCAGTTAAGACATTGTCATTAGATCTTATTTCTGATCAACTCACTTGTTACATTCTATGGTAACATCAGTTAAGACATTGTCATTAGATCTTATTTCTGATCAACTCACTTATTACATTCTATGGTAACATCAGTTAAGACATTGTCATTAGATCTTATTTCTGATCAACTCACTTGTTACATTCTATGGTAACATCAGTTAAGACATAGTCATTAGATCTTATTTCTGATCAACTCACTTGTTACATTCTCTGGTAACATCAGTTAAGACATTGTCATTAGATCTTATTTCTGATCAACTCACTTGTTACATTCTATGGTAACATCAGTTAAGACATTGTCATTATATCTTATTTCTGATCAACTCACTTGTTACATTCTATGGTAACATCAGTTAAGACATTGTCATTAGATCTTATTTTTGATCAACTCACTTGTTACATTCTATGGTAACATCAGTTAAGACATTGTCATTAGATCTTCTTTCTGATCAACTCACTTGTTACATTCTATGGTAACATCAGTTAAGACATTGTCATTAGATCTTATTTCTGATCAACTCACTTGTTACATTCTATGGTAACATCAGTTAAGACATTGTCATTAGATCTTATTTCTGATCAACTCACTTGTTACATTCTATGGTAACATCAGTTAAGACATTGTCATTAGATCTTATTTCTGATCAACTCACTTGTTACATTCTATGGTAACATCACATTTCAAACGCTTACAATCTTTTTTCATCCTTTTTTCCTAGAGTCCATGTTTCAGCCCCATTCAGTGCAGTTGGCTAAAAATTATTAGTCATTATACGTTTGCTCAATTCTATCCCCTGGCCTCTATCTCTACTATAGTGTAACATTGTAAAATCGTAAACATTGTAAAATCGTAAACATTGTAAAACCGTAAACACTGTAAAACCGTAAACATTTTACAACCGTAAACATTATACAACCATAAACATTGTAAAACCGTAAAAATTGTACAACCCTTTACGTGCGCTGCTGTTTTATTATTCTTCTTAGTTCGTTCTCAAACACCCGCTACCAAACCGTGAAAAGGGCTTTGCAATTACCAGGTTGATGTCCGGGAAACGGAATGCGTTGTGTCCCAGTTTCCAGCTTGCCTTTGATATTTGCACCTTTCAGTTCGACACATCAGACCTCATCATTCCTTCAACCCCTCTTTGTTAGCCAGTCTGCCTTGTTGCAGCCTGTTATCCAGGATCAACACATAGAAGTGTAGAAGGGTCTTGGCAGCTCTGGTTCGCTGGCCCTGGTGCTATCAGTCGGCCGTTGATCGCGGACCACTTCAGCTCATGCACCGCTCAACGCCCTGACCTGTATTCAGACTAGCATTCACATAAACATGAATATCAGGAAAGTTTTACAATAGAATATACACATTATTTATAAAGACAAGTCAAAGTGTATGACATTTTATTGTTAACGTCGGATTAACTAGGACGCTAGTTCGATCAGGCATAACATACTGACCATGACGTCGTGTCAGGGTCAGGCACAACATACTGACCAGGACGTCGCGTCAGGGTCAGGCACAACATACTGACAAGGACGTCACGTCATAGTCAGGCAGAATATACTGACCAGCGCTCCCTGAAAACCGATTGTTTCAAGGCAGTCTGGCTGACGAGATGTGATCGACGTGATTCCCGTATTCCCTTTTCATGGAGCACAAAAGAGTTAACTTGCTCTCTGTGGGCATTTTATAACAACACCGTTAATGTCACTAAACTTAACTTAACTTAACGTCTGCGATCAAGATGCTGATAAGCGCATGAGCTGCAGTGGTCAGCGACCCATAGCTGACTGCTAGTGTTAGGGCCAGCGATCCAGAGCAGCCAAGACCCTTCTACACCTCCACGCGGTGATCCTGGATAACAGGCTGCAGCAGGGCAGACTGGCTAAGGAGAAGGGATCGAAGAGGGAATGCTAACCCGGTACTCAAAAAATGTTTGCTGAAGTCGAATGTGTTGGACCGAAACGTGCAAATATCGCAGTCAAGCTGTAAACTACGACACAACGCATTCCGTTCTCTGGACTACATTCTGCTACTTAAACCCTTTCAGTGTTTGGTAGTGGGAGATTGAGAATAAACGAAGACAATCCAACTTAACGTCTTTATACTGGTTTAGAAGGCTCTGCATCAAAACTATTCTTAAATGTATTAATTTGCCCTGCCTGCACTACTTTCTGTGGCAATGCATTCCAAGCATTCATCACTCTCTGACTAAAAAAAATATTTCTTAATATATAATCTGGACCTTTATTTAGTTAATTTGTAGCTGTGCCCTCTTGGTCTTTTAGGTGGTTGTTTTTAGAAAAACACTTGTTATAGTCCAATTTTTCCATTCCATTGATTATATTATAACCCTGTATTAAGTCACCTCGACATCTTCTTCTCTTTTCTAGGCACTGTATTCTGGTTTTTTCTCATAACTAATTATATAATCCCACTATCAGCTTTGTCGCTCTTTCTTGTATCCTTTCCAGCATGTTTATATTGTAACAGTTCCCGCCGGAGCAAGGGGAGTTTAGGATGCATGAACATGTTAAAGCTTAAAGCTACCTGAATGCATGTCAAGGTCACTCACTGTCTCAGCAAAGGAGAACAGAGTTGGGTTAAGGAATGTGGACAGGTAGAAACTGACCACTGGCCTTCCGATTTTGGTAAGGGGAGATTGATTGATAGACGAAATTGGCAGCGGGGCTTGCTGCGAGAGAATGAGTGACAGGTGTGCAAAGTGTTTCGTTCCAATTGGGATTGAAGATGACCATACCTGAGATCGATTGGTCAAGCTCTGGCCTTACTTGAGGATATATAACTCGAGACAAAGTTTAGCTCGGGAGGCTGGAGGAGAGATGGAGAGTGAGGGAGAGAGTGAGGCTGTATGGAGGGGAGTGAGAGAGAGAGAGAGACTGAATGTAGTTAGTATGTTTAACTCACCGACTTTTGATAGAGGAGCGATTGATAGACGGTTGGACGAATGTTTAGTGAAAGAACAGGAGCGCTCAAATAGGTGTGTAAGTTTTGCATTAATAGATAATCTGAACGTGTGTTTGTAAGCAAGGACACATTGTGAACGAGTTATGTCGAGATCGCCCGCCTGAGGGGATTTCAGTGAGGAAGAGTATTTGATAAGGTGTGTTGAAAACGCAGTTAATGCGATGTGTGTGTGATGTAATTGCAAGGCAATTAGAACTGGGTTTTTAGATAGTTGGGAATTCCATCAATAGCTAATGCTTACAATTCCCGTTTTAGTAGAATGTTTAGTTAAGATGATATGTATTATATTGTGTTTGTAATTTCTCTACTCATTCTATGATATGAGTATGATATAATAAATATGCCACCTGCTGTGTGATATGTCATTTACTGAGTATGGTCATGATGATGTGGATGAGTGTGAGAATGTTCTAAGTTAGATCACGGCAGCAGAGGGTCTGCTACAATATCCCTCTACAGTAAGTACTGCACGCCTGTACACAGTACTCCAATCTAGGTCTAACTAATATTTTATAAAGTTTGACTATCAATTCCTTGCTCCTATGTTTAATTTTTGTTGTATCATACTTAACACTGCATTTGCCTTTTCACTGCTACCTGGACCTACTCAATCACTTTACGTGTATGATTTATTATAACCCATAGGTCCCTTTCCTTTTCTATCAGTCGAATATTGTTCTCACCCACTTGACATTTTTCATTCCATTTCTTTTCTGCATCACAAGACTTTATATTTGTATTTTTTACATATGGAGTTATTGTGTGTTCATATTTGGAAAACATGAAGTATGTATTTCTTCTTCTTCTTCTTCTTCTTCTTCGTACGCTGTCAGACGTCAACTTGTATTTGTTCGAAGAAAGCAGCTGTCATCCTGAGGCTGTCGACACTGCCTTTGAGCTTGTCTAGTTTTGCCACTGGTGATGGCCACTTGTGCTTTCTCTGGTCCTCGTATGTCGGGCAATTTTGCAGCAGATGTTCAGTGATCATTTTCCCTGTACAACATGTGCATTCGTCAGTGCCACCTATCTTCAGTTTATTGAATAGGTAGTACCTCAGTCTGTTGTGGCCTGTGCGGAATCTGAAGACCACGACCTGCTCTCTTCTGTTCAACTGGTAATAGGCATCATTTTTGTGTAGCCAGTACGTTCTGTTTCCCATTTGGCCATGTATCTGGCCCTAATAAACCTTTTGGACTCTTTGTAGGTCACACTAGAATCTGGTTGTGGTAATCTTGCACCTTCTTTTGCCAGTCTGTCTGTCTCCTCGTTACCTTGGATGTTACAGTGGGATGGAACCCACTGTTCCAGTAGGTATTTGAATATAACAAAAATCAATTCTTTAATTTGATTTCACACCCTCGTCTCCTCCATCCACATTTGTCTCTATACAAACAATTTTATAAAGCCTTCCATATTTACACTAACCAGTTGTAGACAAGGTTGACATTTTTGACCTAGGTATACTGTTTCACTAATCGTACCACACTTTGCCTATGCAAATAATTATTAGTCCACTGCAAGGCTAAATGGGATACACATACATTAAGAGAACAGAAAAACTACATTAAATTTGAAGGTCGGGATACAACTAATGTTTTACTGTGTATACAACTAATAGATTTTAGTCCCAATGATCTCGTTAGCAGTAACAGCAGGGTTAAATAAATCGGTAGTTTCCCACTAACATTTGCAACGTATCTATGTTCATAGATACACTAGCTGAATGTTTATAATCTAAGTCTTTATGAAGCCAGTTCTGAAAACAAAATACGGTAATTTTTGTATGTGTCTACTATACTCGATCCTATTGACATGGGCTTGCCACTTGCCCGAATGTCAAACTGAAGGCTTCCAAGGGCCCTCCTACATGGGGAACTGAGAGAAGGAGACGTTAAGGGATCAGGATACTGAGCAGCGCATGAGCTGCAGTGGTCAGCGATCCATAGCTGACTGCTAGCGTCAGGGCCAGCGAACCAGAGCTGCCAAGACCATTCTACACCTCCACGCGGTGATCCTGGATAACAGGCTTCAGCAGGGCAGACTGGCTAAGGAGAAGGGATCGAAGAGGGAATGCTAACCTGGTACTCAAAAAATGCTTGCTGAAGTCGGATGTGTTGGACCGAAAGGTGCAAATATCGTAGTCAAGCTGTAAACTACGACACAACGCATTCCGTTCTCTGGACTACATTTTTCTACTTAAGCCCTTTCAGTGTTTGGTAGTGGGAGATTGAGAATGAACGAAGCCAAGCCAAGCCAAGCTAAGCCAAGCCAAGCCAAGCCAAGCCAAGCCAAGCTAAGCCATAATGACGTTAAAAAAAGCGTTGAGAGGACAATCTGAAAGAGTCCCTTAACTGCTGTCAAATAGACGTTAACGCCTGGGAGAACCTGGCGCCAAATCGCGTAACCTTGAAGAACACGGTCACAGACGGCGTTGAACTCAGCTAGGGTCTCCGTATCCAGGCAGCACAGGCCAGCCGTGCAATCAGGAAGTCAAGAGACGAGAAAATAGTAGAGACAAATGCTGACTACGTTTGTCAGTCGTGTCGTATACCTGTCCAGGCTTGAAATGGCTTGATCAGCCATTAGCAGATCCACATACTGAAGGTTGCTTTAGGACATGTGATGATGATAGTGGTTCTTATCGACGTCGTTGAACGAATTATTATCACTCGCTCCTAACAGGAATAATTCACTGGATCTTTCAATACCACTATATACAAATGAGAACAACTGGTTTGTCATTATATATTAAATAGAATAAAGCTCACTCCATATTATCGAAGATACGCGTCTGATAAGGTAACATAGTGTAGGCCATGCCAAAATGGATTTTTGTTCAATTGTATGTTCATTCGCTGTGAAAAACATAAACGAAAACATGTGAAATACATTTTTAAATAAGTAGTAATGTATACTATCCATGCATTGATGTAATGTATATATGATGTGGAAAATCTAAAAGTATCAATTTACAGTAAATAATCTGACGGAAATAGATTTACACATAATGCAAGATAACACAATCTATACCAATTCCTGATCCGCTTATCTGGAGGTAAAAGTTGGAGCTAGCTGAAAACTAAACACAGAAAACATAATGAAATAGACTCACAATCTCATATTAGGTAATAGATTATTGCAATACTTCGTGTACATAATCCATTATTTAGAAATCGTTGTCGACAGAATTACATTTCTTAGCTGTTTCTTCTTCTTCTGCGTTCGTTCTCAATCTCCCGCTACCAAACCCTAAAAAAGCTTAAGTAGCAGAATGTAATCCAGAGAACGGAATGCGTTGTGTCGTAGTTTACAGCTTGACTCCGATATTTGCACCTTTCGGTCCAACACATCCGACTTCAGCAAACATTTTTTGAGTACCGGGTTATCATTCCCTCTTCGATCCCTTCTCCTTAGCCAGTCTGCCCTGCTGCAGCCTGTTATCCAGGATCACCGCGTGGAGGTGTAGAAGGGTCTTGGCAGCCCTGGTTCGCTGGCCCTGACGTTAGCAGTCAGCTATGGGTCACTGCCCACTGCAGCTCATGCGCTGCTCAGCATCGTGCTCCCACCGCTGTTTGATAATGGCGATATACGCCTTGCCTAGCACACTGACTGAGTAATATAGTGTAAATAATTACTTACTTACTTAGTCGCTCCTCTTCTACCGTGAGGTGTAGAGGTGAATGTAAATAATAATAGTAATAAGTGTTGCCATTTGCGAATGCCCACAATGAGTAGGTTACAGTTTTGTGCGCACTGAAGAGGACGTTAAGTGGGGAGGGCTGCAGTAGTATTTCTCCCCTATAGTAATAGCAATAATGTCTAAAGCAATAGTTGTCTCTATACAAGCAATGTTAGAAACCCTTCCGTATTTACACTAAACATTTGTAGATGAGGGTGACATATTTGACCTGCGTATATTGTTTCACTAATCGAACCACCCTTTACCTACGCAAATAATTATTAGTCCTCTGCAAGGCTTAATAGGATACATCTACATTAATAGAACAGATACACTGAAACACAAAAACAAATAATAGTAATATTATATATGCAATAATAGTAAATATATTAATGGTAATAGTTATAGTGTATATAGTAATAGTTCTAGAGTATAGTTGTGGGAATTCTATACATATACGTAACGGCAATATTTCATAAATTTGAAGAGATTTCTATCACTTGCCTTTTAAATGACAATATTTTTATGATGAGGGTTGTTAGTGTATTTTGTTTTTTAATCTCACCTTTATCCCTGATCAAATTGTTGGTCTTCAGAACCTGTGTTTTTCCGTGGCAACATACGGCTGAGAAACATGGATAGTTACCTAAACCTCAAGGAATATAATCGTTTGTTGTTCTATTCCAAATGTCATTGGAAGATCATCAGAATATCATGGGACGAAAAAACAAGAATGCAGACATTCGACAAGAGTTGGACATAGAGGAGGACTGGTTCAGACATTCGACAATAGTTGGACATAGATGACGACTGGTTCAGACATTCGACAATAGTTGGACATAGAGGACGACTGGCTCATAAATTCCATCATGAACAAAATAATGAACTACTTTTGCAACATCAAAAGACACAACGGTCTTGCAGAATGGTAATGGAGAGTATGGTGCCGGGCAGGGAGAGGCCGATACAGACCATGAAGACGTGGCACCAAGATGTCAAGGAATCCTTGGGCATGACTCTGGAGCAGGCTGGAGATCTGGTAAGAGATCGAGTTTTATTTCAGAAGAGATTAGATAGACCCGGCATTCTGCATTGGATATGCTATATACTGTTGTACTTTTACTGTGCTACGTTTGAGTTGAAATAGAAATATGTCACTTTTTAAAATATTAAGATACACTTTCTTTCATCACTTGTCGAGATATGTTAAAGGTTATCTACTGCAGAATATGTGTTACTTCCAAATAACTTGGCTTTGTCCACACATGTTTAAATAATTAGTTGATCAATTTTAATCTGCATTGTTGGTCGTCGCTTGAAGATAATTTCCAAAGGCTGACTTTCTCGTCTTAATCTCACGAATTCTGCAACACAAGTGGAAGACAACAGAATAAAAAGTAACTTCAATGTAATTGTGTTGTTGGGCAACCGCCTTTCCTGAAATTAGAGTTTGGTGCATTTATCATGCAATTACGAAATCTGAATCCCCAAAAGGACTATTAAATGACACGCGTTCGAACATCAACGTCTTGCATAGAAATTACATTGACACATAAATTATGGAGTGCAGTCATTAGGGGGAACTAATCTTAATTCCTCGCATCAAACTTAGAACAGAGCGAGAGTTGTTTGCCACTTAGGATGCAACGTTGTCAGTTCTTAGTAAATTTCGCATTTGCAATTCCGACCAATAAGGAGCAAGGACAATTTTGTTTTCTTACTGAGCCTGTTTTGAAGGCACGGGAACTCTATGTCGTACTCACCCGAGCAGCAACCCATAATGGGGAGCAGCCATGCTCGAAAAGCTGTGGAGGATCTGCGATGACCTGAAACGCATTATCTCCTTCGTGAACCTCACCGGACTAGAAGCAAAGCATCAGTTATAAGAGGAAGAAGAGGAAGAAGAAGAAGAAGAAGAAAAAAGAAGATGAAGACAAGGAAGAGGAAGAAGAAGAAAACAAGGAAGAGAAAGAAAAACACTTTATGTGCGGATAGTCTACACTTTATGTGCGGATAGTCTACACTTGATGGGCGGATAGTCTATACTTTATGTCCGGATAGTCTATAATTTATGTCCGGATAGTCTACACTTTTTGTGCGGATAGTCTACACTTTATCCGCAGTCAGTCTACACTTTATGGGCGGACAGTCTACATATTATGTGCGGATAGTCTACACTTTATCCGCAGTCAGTCTACACTTTATGGGCGGACAGTCTACATATTATGCGCATCCGTGTTTGGGCTGGCGTTGTCGTGCAGCAGTAATACCTCTTTTAAGAGAAATGCCAGGCGTTTAGATATTATCTTTCTGTTCCCTAGAATTCCCTGTATCGAGTACTCGTTAACGTTTCATTTCTGTACTGGAAATGCACTAATATAGGGCCAGTAACTTCGCAAAAGATCTTAGTCTTAGCCGACCTGTACTTAAACAGGGGCAGATGCACATGTGCAGGTCTCAGCTCTGGTATGATCTAGATGTAGCCGGGAGGAGGATTTTCTGCTTAGCGTCATAGGCTCGAGCAGCTTAATACTCAACTGCGTTGGGACAATCACTTGATGGTTCATCTCAATAGACTTAAACACTAGAGCAAAGTAGACCCACAGCCTGTTAGGCGCCATCTATGCTGCTCTAAAGAAACCACCTAACCATGGCCAGTGTTATGCCATGTCACACAGTTAGTCGCCTCTTACGACATGCTCTATGTGAGACAGTGGTGCTATTCTTGTCCTTGTCGTACACAGAGACACTGGCAGACGACATTGCAAGCCTGTGTTTTGACTGTTGTTTTAGCTGGGCACAACATGTGCTTCCATCGTAACAAGTGTCTCTTACTCTGGTTCGAGATTGTTCTCCTGGAACTCGTCTCCTGTCACAATTTGATGGAGAAAAACATATCTCCTTCACGAGCATAACGGTCCAAATTCTCCTGAGAAATCGTAAGGCCGTTCTCGCTTGTGATGATCGGGCAGCTGTATTAGGACCCCTCTGCTAGATACTTTCCAGGTCTTCTTGGAGAAGTATGGGGAAGTTAGTTGAAATAGGAGAAATAGAAGTCCACGCACACGAACAACGGTAATGCCCGGTTAGACTGTAAAAGAACCCGTAAAAAGCAATTTATCGTGGACAATTTAAAACAAAAAACCTGGTTTCAATTAAGAAAACATGCACACACATGATACAAGAGAATTACATTTATGCTAGCTAAAAATCACAAGGGAATAAACGCTGTTGAACATAACGAACCGAGCTTTCTTCCAATTGTATTTTTCTTCCTATTCAAAAACTTCAACTCTTGCTTGCAGTTTCCATCTGAGTTATGTCCTTTGAAATGAGCCTCTCTCAACCTCGCTGTCCTCGGGGAACCCTAAAGATAATGTTCTGTCCCAGGGACCGTTGTATGAATATGTCTTTATCTACATCTCACGGTACGTAATCGGGAGCAGCCATTTGCGAATATAATAATCTACTAACAATTGTCTCTTTTTTAATTAATGTTGCTTAATTCTATTTGCAATAACAGTTTTGTTGGCAATGTTGAGTTGTGACGCTGCTAATAGTCATAAGTTAAAGCAGTTTGGCTAGAATATAAAGAATAAAAATTGCGCAACAAAACGTAGGGGACCTAATGTCTCTTCCCATAACTGCGGGATATTTGAATCCCGTTCACTCGCGGTCTGTCGCAGAACCCACAGAGACCCGTCGTAGGCCCTGGGTATTCGATGAGCACTAGTTAAGAGGCCCTGCTCTAAATTACGTGATGGCTCCCTGGGGACACATTTGAATAGAGAACAGTCTACAACAAGAATAGATGCGAGAAAAACCGGACGTGGATGAGATTGAAATTGAAAAAAGACAAGCCAGACAGAAGAAGTAGCCAGACAGAAATAGTTTGAAAGGCCATTTTTCATACATCTATTACGTGATATTGTAGTTCTTGATTGGTCAAGCGGATTTGTTATCTGAATTGAATTTCATACAAGTACACCTATTATGTTTGGCTGACAGGACAAAGTGCTCAACTGTGTCAGCTCAATCTGACCGAGTCTACATCCTCTAAAACTGTGTCCACTCTATCTGACCGACTCTACATCCTCTACAACTATGTCAACTTTATCTGACTGAGTCTACATCCTCTACAACTGTGTAAACTCTATCTGACCGAGTCTACATCCTCTACAACTGTGTCAGCAGCATCCTGATCTGTACACGACTTTTCTTGACCCTTACAGTTGTTCGCCAATTTCATGACGGCATGTCAGTCCAAGTAATGAATGATGGTGAACTCTCTGCAGCATCCCCAGTCATAAATGAAGTCAAACAGGGCTGAGGGCTGGCCCCAATGATGGTGAACTCTCTGCAGCATCCCCAGTCATAAATGAAGTCAAACAGGGCTGAGGGCTGGCCCCAATGTAAATGGAGTCTAACAGGGCAGTGGGCTGGCCCCAATGATGGTGAACTCTCCGCAGCATCCCCAGCCATAAATGGAGTCAAACAGGGCTGTGGGCTGGCTCCAATGTAAATGGAGTCAAACAGGGCTGTGGGCTGGCCCCAACACTGTTTAGCATGGTATTTGCAGTGATGCTTTCTGGTGGAACACGTGACTGTGACATTGGCATACAGATCAGATACCCGATGGTGCCGACGACGGATGTGTCGGGCCGTAAGGTGTAAATATCGCAGCCAAGCTGTAAACTAGCGACGCAACGCAGTACGTTCTCCGGACTACATCCTGCTACATGCAAAGCCCAGTTCAAGGCTTTGTAGCAGGAGATTGAGAACGAACGCAGAAGAAGAAGAAGAAGAAGAAGAAGAAGAAGAAGAAGAGGAAGAAGAAGAAGAAGAAGATACGAACGAATGGGCAACTGTTCACTCTGAGGCGCCTAAAGGCCCTCACGAAGGTGAAAGAAGCAACTATCTTATTTCTTCTCTTTGCCGATAACTGCTCAATTATGCGGTACTCAGAACAGGACATGCAGGCAATCATGGTTGAGCTCTCAACTGCGCGAACGTTTTTGGTCTTTCTGTAAAAACCAAGAAAAGGGAGGTAACGCTTCTACCTGCGCCCGAGGTACCCTACCACACACCAGGCGTACTGTACAGGGACATCGCTTAAAAGTGTGGGAACGGCCATGTGTAAGGAAGTCGTTCTGTAGGTCAGTCCCATTTCCCATTCATATGTCTTTTCGGGCATCTCCGCAATGGGTAAAGGTGGTTTTTATTTCTGTTCTCATTTCGGGAGCGACTAAGTTGTTCTTGTTGATGTAGTTATTGTTCGTCGCTACTTGTCCGCAGTTAACGTCTGACGACGGGTACTTAGCTACATGTTACAGTGGCTCTTTTCACATTCTGATGTCTACTTGGAAAGGTTGAATGGTGTCCTCTTGGCTGTGGTACAATGCAAGGCTCGTTAATTATTATGGGGATTGCAGTGTCGATCCCCACCTCGTTGATCGGACTCCTGTGACACAGCCTGAGCGCGACCCAGGATGTTAAGTGAAGTCTAAGTCAGTATGTGGGATTGAAGATGCAGTGCGATGAATGAGCTGACAGCAGTCGGCGACTCATAGCTTGCGGCAGGGTCAGCGTACCAGAGCTGATCAGAACCCTATTCCGGTTTCAAGTGACGGCTCTGGAAGCGGGCTGCACTAGTGTAGTGTGGCTATGAGAATAAGGAACACAATGGGAAGACGAACCCGGTTCCAGAAAAGTCAGCTTACGCCGGATGTGTCAGCCTCGCTGCAAACTACGATTGACCACCACAGAAGAAGAAGAAGAAGAAGAAGAAGAAGAAGAAGAACAAGAAGAACAAGAACAAGAACAAGAAGAAGAACAAGAAGAAGAAGAAGAAGAAGAAGAAGAAGAAGAAGAAGAAGAACTAGCAGAAGAAGAAGAAGAAGAAGAAGAAGAAGAAGAAGAAGAAGAAGAACAAGAGGAAGAAGAAGAAGAAGAAGAAGAAGAAGAAGAAGAAGAAGAAGAAGAAGAAGAAGAAGAAGAAGAAGAAGAAGAAGAACAACAACAACAACAAGAAAAAGAAGAAAACGAATAAGAACAAAAAGAAGAAGAAGAAGAAGAAGAAGAAGAAGAAGAAGAAGAAGATAAATAACAAGAAGAAGAAGAACAAGAAGAACAAGAATAAGAAGAAGAAGAAGAAAAAGAAGAAGAAGAAGAAGAAGAAGAACAAGAGGAAGAAGAAGAAGAAGAAGAAGAAGAAGAAGAAGAAGAACAAGAGGAAGAAGAAGAAGAAGAAGAAGAAGAAGAAGAAGAAGAAGAACAAGAGGAAGAAGAAGAAGAAGAAGAAGAAGAAGAAGAAGAAGAAGAAGAAGAAGAAGAAGAAGAACAACAACAAGAAAAAGAAGAAAACGAAGAAGAACAAAAAGAAGAAGAAGAAGAAGAAGAAGAAGAAGAAGAAGAAGAAGAAGATAAATAACAAGAAGAAGAAGAACAAGAAGAACAAGAATAAGAAGAAGAAGAAGAAAAAGAAGAAGAAGAAGAAGAAGAAGAACAAGAGGAAGAAGAAGAAGAAGAAGAAGAAGAAGAAGAAGAAGAAGAAGAACAAGAGGAAGAAGAAGAAGAAGAAGAAGAAGAAGAAGAAGAACAAGAGGAAGAAGAAGAAGAAGAAGAAGAAGAAGAAGAAGAAGAAGAAGAAGAAGAAGAAGAAGAAGAAGAAGAAGAAGAACAAGAAGAACAAGAATAAGAAGAAGAAGAAGAAGAAGAAGAAGAAGAAGAACAACAACAACAACAAGAAAAAGAAGAAAACGAAGAAGAACAAAAAGAAGAAGAAGAAGAAGAAGAAGAAGAAGAAGAAGAAGAAGATAAATAACAAGAAGAACAAGAAGAAGAACAAGAAGAACAAGAATAAGAAGAAGAAGAAGAAGAAGAAGAAGAAGAAGAAGAAGAACAAGAGGAAGAAGAAGAAGAAGAAGAAGAAGAAGAAGAAGAAGAAGAAGAAGAAGAAGAAGAACAACAACAACAACAACAACAAGAAAAAGAAGAAAACGAAGAAGAACAAAAAGAAGAAGAAGAAGAAGAAGAAGAAGAAGAAGATAAATAACAAGAAGAACAAGAAGAAGAACAAGAATATCAAGAATAAGAAGAAGAAGAAGAAGAAGAAGAAGAAAAAGAAGAAGATACATAACAAGAAGAAGAAGAAGAAGAAGAAGAAGAAGAAGAAGAAGAAGAAGAAGAAGAAGAAGAAGAAGAAGATAAATAACAAGAAGAACAAGAAGAAGAACAAGAAGAACAAGAATAAGAAGAAGAAGAAGAAGAAGAAGAAGAAAAAGAAGAAGATACATAACAAGAAGAAGAAGAAGAAGAAGAAGAAGATAAATAACAAGAAGAACAAGAAGAAGAACAAGAAGAACAAGAATAAGAAGAAGAAGAAGAAGAAGAAGAAGAAGAAGTAGCAGATGAAAGTCAGTATATTTAACATTGTCCTGATTTTCCTCTAAGTGCTATAGTAGTAGAGAGTTTACTTCTCACGCACTGCCGACCCAGATGTAAAAGTGGATCTGCCACCATTTGAGAAGAAACGGTAGCAATGAGGAGAACTGATATCGCCCAATGGACTACGGTCTGGGGTGGAAAATGGCGCGCCTCCGCCAGTAGAAACTTGTGAGGCAAACATCTAAGCAAAAAAAAAAAAAACAACTGATGGCGCGTGTGAAAATTGTGCAAGAGTGTGACTATAGGGCAGTCAAATGAAACAGAGTGAGGTAAGAAGAGAGAGGAAGGTGCTGCCTCGTTCTGGGTGCTACCTTAACCTGTAATTCATTTCCCTGTTGTACTTCAGCGGTCAATGTGAACGCATTTTTTTGTGCGCTGTACGTCACTCGATTGTACGTGCGCTGTACGTCACTTCTTTTATATGTACGCTGTACGTCACTTCTGTTATGTGTGCGCTGTACATCACTTCTTTTATGTGTACGCTGTACGTCACTTCTGTTATGTGTGCGCTGTATGTCACACATCGACACCACAGATTGTCAAAACGAGCAACAATCTACTGCCAGTGCCCCATTTAATTAATTACGATGTTGATTATTTTGCAGGCTCAGCATCACGTATTGTCCTTTTCGCTGGGTTAACGTTTTACAAATGTACTGTTTTAGCTTTGTCCATTTCTCGATTAATGTATTTAACGACTCTGTCTTTTGGAATACGTCCCGTTCTGCGTCGCGTATCTGCTGATGTTTACTGTAGGACTTACTGTTTATGCACGTTTTGATATTTGGGACCAAAGATGGTGAACATGGCTTCGTCTTCTTCTTCTTCGTACGCTGTCAGACGTCAACTTGAATTTGTTCGAAGAAAGCAGCTGTCATCCTGAGGCTGTCGATACTGCCATAGAGCTTGTCTAGTGTTGGCACTGGTGATGGCCACATGTGCCATCTCTGGTCCTCGTATGTTGGGCAATTTTGCAGCAGCTGTTCAGCGGTCATTTTCCCTGTACCACATGTGCATTCGTCAGTGCCACCTATCTCCAGTTTATTGAATAGATGGTACCTCAGTCTGTTGTGGCCTGTGTGGAGTCTGAAGACCACGGCCTACTCTCTTCTGTTCAACTGGTAATAGGCATCATTTTTTGTGTAGCCAGTATGTTCTGTTTCCAATTTGGCCATGTATCTGGCCCTAATAAACCTTTTGGACTCTTTGTAGGTCACAGTAGAATCTCGTTGTGGTAATCTTGCACCTTCTTTTGCCAGTCTGTCTGCCTCCTCGTTGCCTTGAATGTTACAGTGGGATGGAACCCACTGTGCCACTACTCTTATTGGTGCGGACTGCTGGCATAGTACTGCTCTTAAATCATTAAGTTGTGTATTTTTCTGGCTTTTTAGTGCTGTAACCACGGACAGGGCATCTATAAACAGGACTATCTGGCTTTCATTGCTTTCGCCTGTCAGCATTGCTTCTACTGCAGCCTTCAGTGCCTCTGCCTCCGCTCTGAAATTGCTTGACAATTTTCCAGTTGCCACTGACAGTGTTATTTTTCTACTATTTGTTAGGCTTATGAATACCCCTTCCCCTCCAGTCTGTGTTGTGTTTGTTGCAGAACCGTCGGTGTATGCATAGGTCCAGTCCACGCTTGGGTAGGTCTTCGCTATGGTGCACAGGGATTGAGCTGAAAGCAGCCAGCGACTCATAGCTGACTGCCTGTATCAGTGTCATCGAACCAGGACTGACCACGAACCTATTCCGCTTCCAAGCGACGAACCTGGAAACAAATTGTATTAATGTGGTCTGTCTAAGAGAGCATGGATTGTAGTGGGGTGGTATATCTGTTTTGCTAAAAAAAGCCAGCTGAAGTTGGATGTGCCGGACTGAAAGGTGAATATATTGCTTCCACGCTGTAAGCTTTGACACACTGTCACAACGTCATTTTCAGGACAAACAACAAAGTGTCAGATATAGACATTGTTGTCAGTGTCAGACATAAGCCAATGTCCCACACAAGAAGGTCACACCAATGTCCCACACAAGAAGGTCACACCAATGTACCACACACGAAAGTCACACACAACAAGGGCACACAAATGTACCACATAAGAAGGTCACAAACAAGAAGGTCACACAAATGTCTCAAACAAGAAGTTCGCTCACAAGAAGGTCACACCAATGGCTGAGACAAGAAGGCCACATCAGTGTCCCACACAAGAAGGTCACACCATTGTCCCACACAAGATGATCACAAACAAGACGGTCACACTAAGATCACACACAAGAAGGTCACCCATAAGAAGGACACGCCAATATCCCACACAAGAAGGTCACACTAAGGTCACACACAAGTAGGTCACACATAAGCAGATCATACCAATATCCCGCACAAGAAGGTAATACTAAGGTCACACACAAGTAGGTCACACATAAGCAGGTTACACCAAAATCCCACACAAGAAGGTCATACCACCACAATGCCGTCTAACGACACAAATGGTTAAAGGAGACCAGAACAGAACTGCTCATAGCGTTGATCCCTTGACCCTAGCAACTGAGACGCTAAACCGGCTAGGCACACCATACTGACCAGGACGTCGTGTCAGGGTCAGGGACACCATACTGACCAGGACGTCGTGTCAGGGTCAGGCACAATTTACTAAGACCGATATCTCTCTTCCATGTGTCGTTTCGTGGAAACAGGCCGTTTTCATGGTAGTTAGGCTGACGAATTGTGGATCGACGTGATCCTCACAATAGTGAGCGTCACGCAGATGAAGCCAGGCATAGCACAGCCGCCTGGAGGACCGTGGTCCACCTTCATTAGCACATTATGGATGTGAGGAAACCTACTACAACACTCCACTTAACACTCTTTTCAGGACGCACAAAAGAGTAAACCTACTCATTGTGGGCATTAAACAATAACAACAAGAACACTTGACATACACACACGAGAGGGATCAATAAACCCACAACTCGTCCATGCATGTTGATAAACTTGGCTAACGACCGTTATACGCCTGAGCTGCAGTGGTTAGCGACCCATAGCTGATGCTAGCGTCAGTGTCAGTGACCCATAGCTGATGCTAGCGTCAGTGTCAGTGACCCATAGCTGACTGTTAGCATCAGGGTCAGCAAACCAGAGCTGCCAATACCCTTTTACACCTCAATTCGGTGATCCTGGATAACAGGCTGCAGCAGGGCAGACGGGCTAAGGAGAAGCGATCAAAGAGGGAATGCTAACCCGGTACTAAAAAATTGGTTGCTGAAGTCGGAAATGTTGGACCGAAAGATGCAAATATGGCAGTCAAGCTGTAAACTACGACACAACGCATTCCGTTCTCTGGACTACATTCTGTTACTTACGCCCTTTCAGGGTTTGGTAGCGGGAGATTGAGAAACTAAGCCAAACCAAGCCAAGCCAAACCAAACCAAGCCAAGCCAAGCCAAACCAAGCCAAGCTAAGCTAAGCCAAGCCAAGCCAAGCCATACAGTTAGACTACAACCTCATCTAGCTAACCACAATTTAACAGAAACCCAAACTTCAAACACAAAACAAAATGCTTTGGTCTAACAAAGAAGTCATCTATAATTGGGATCCTATATTTTCTAAGAAATAAAATTGAGAACAAATAAAAAAGATAAAAACAGAAAGGAAAAAAGGGCGCTTACCGATAAGTCTCAGAAAGTATCCTTCATATTCATAACATTTGGCAAATAGGTCTTGTGAGATGATTGTGTCAGATTAGGTGCTTAGTTCTGTTAGACTGAGGACCATGTTAGACCAGCCGTAGTAATAATAAATGGCTTCAGGGGAATTATAAAAATGAAGGAGAGTTGGAGATTGATAGACAGGGCCAAATTATGAATAATGAGCTCGTATGAAAATGAGGATTTGTCATTGTTGCAGACCACTGAGGTTGGTTGGGGAGGGGCTGCTGGCAGTTATCAGGTTTGGAAATTAGGGCGCATACCACAGCAGTCGTCGTAAGAGTTGTGGGGGATATGTTTTTGTATTTGCTGCTAGAGTTAACTAAAATCGGGTTATCACGGTGGATCAAACCCGTGACTTCCTAACTAGGAGACAGGTAGCCCAATCACTTGGCCACCCGATCTGCTAGTGCTAAAATTAAAAATGAGACGTCAGTCTATTTACTGGGCCCAGGGGGTGATGACGTGGTGAAGATGTTAGTGACGAGTTCAGATTCCAGAAATAGGACATTCGTACCCCTGTGGGAAGCAAACCACATTTTTAAAATATGTGCTCAATTTGGATGAATTGGACCATTAGGCACAAAACACGTACAATCCAAACTGTCGAAGAAAATCAAGAACACCGGGAAACAGCAACTAAATAGTAAATAAATAAATTGAACAAGAAGATCAATAAAAAAAACTTTTTTTTTAAAACCTTAGCAATTCAGATCAGATCCACTGGCATTGTCTTGTCTGTCCACTTATGCTGTGAGTCGACGTGGGGAGCCGAAGTTTTCTATCCAGGGCCAGACATGCCGCTGAAGTGGTCGTCATTCGATGACGATTTAAAATATCTCCAACATTTCCTAGCTCGCGGTCTGCCACTGTTACGAAATCCCGGTCGCAGTACGTATAAGCGCACAGGAGTAGTTGGTCAGGTCGCATTCTAATTAGGCGGCAAAACCACTTGATTGTTTTCTCCCAAAAATAATCAGTGCCGTGTCTACCTTCAACTATTCTTCAGTGTCTATTCTATCTCTCCTAGTTAGGTTGATGGTTTTTCGGATGTATCTCATCTATTCTGTCTCTCCTAGTTAGGTTGATGGTTTTTCGGATGTATCTCATCTATTCTGTCTCTCCTAGTTAGGTTGATGGTTTTTCGGATGTATCTCATCTATTCTGTCTCTCCTAGTTAGGTTGATGGTTTTTCGGATGTATCTCATCTAATCTGTCTCTCCTAGTTAGGTTGATGGTTTTCCGGATGTATCTCATCTATTCTGTCTCTCCTAGTTAGGTTGATGGTTTTTCGGATATATCTCATCTATTCTGTCTCTCCTAGTTAGGTTGATGGTTTTTCGGATGTATCTTATCTATTCTGTCTCTCCTAGTTAGGTTGATGGTTTTTCGGATGTATCTCATCTATTCTGTCTCTCCTAGTTAGGTTGATGGTTTTTCGGATGTATCTCATCTATTCTGTCTCTCCTAGTTAGGTTGATGGTTTTTCGGATGTATCTCATCTATTCTGTCTCTCCTAGTTAGGTTGATGGTTTTTCGGATGTATCTCATCTATTCTGTCTCTCCTAGTTAGGTTGATGGTTTTTCGGATGTATCTCATCTATTCTGTCTCTCCTAGTTAGGTTGATGGTTTTTCGGATGTATCTCATCTATTCTGTCTCTCCTAGTTAGGTTGATGGTTTTTCGGATGTATCTCATCTATTCTGTCTCTCCTAGTTAGTTTGATGGTTTTTCGGAATTATCTCATCTATTCTGTCTCTCCTAGTTAGGTTGATGGTTTTTCGGATGTATCTCATCTATTCTGTCTCTCCTAGTTAGGGTGATGGTTTTTCGGATGTATCTCATCTATTCTGTCTCTCCTAGTTAGGTTGATGGTTTTTCGGATGTATCTCATCTATTCTGTCTCTCCTAGTTAGGTTGATGGTTTTTCGGATGTATCTCATCTATTCTGTCTCTCCTAGTTAGGTTGATGGTTTTTCGGATGTATCTCATCTTTTCTGTCTCTCCTAGTTAGGTTGATGGTTTTTCGGATGTATCTCATCTATTCTGTCTCTCCTAGTTAGGTTGATGGTTTTTCGGATGTATCTCATCTATTCTGTCTCTCCTAGTTAGGTTGATGGTTTTTCGGATGTATCTCATCTATTCTGTCTCTCCTAGTTAGGTTGATGGTTTTTCGGATGTATCTCATCTATTCTGTCTCTACTAGTTAGGTTGATGGTTTTTCGGATGTATCTCATCTATTCTGTCTCTCCTAGTTAGGTTGATGGTTTTTCGGATGTATATCATCTATTCTGTCTCTCCTAGTTAGGTTGATGGTTTTTCGGATGTATCTCATCTATTCTGTCTCTCCTAGTTAGGTTGATGGTTTTTCGGATGTATCTCATCTATTCTGTCTCTCCTAGTTAGGTTGATGGTTTTTCGGATGTATCTCATCTATTCTGTCTCTCCTAGTTAGGTTGATGGTTTTTCGGATGTATCTCATCTATTCTGTCTCTCCTAGTTAGATTGATGGTTTTTCGGATGTATCTCATCTATTCTGTCTCTCCTAGTTAGGTTTATGGTTTTTCGGATGTATCTCATCTATTCTGTCTCTCCTAGTTAGGGTGATGGTTTTTCGGATGTATCTCATCTATTCTGTCTCTCCTAGTTAGGTTGATGGTTTTTCGGATGTATCTCATCTATTCTGTCTCTCCTAGTTAGGTTGATGTTTTTTCGGATGTATCTCATCTATTCTGTCTCTCCTAGTTAGGTTGATGGTTTTTCGGATGTATCTCATCTATTCTGTCTCTCCTAGTTAGGTTGATGGTTTTTCGGATGTATCTCATCTATTCTGTCTCTCTTAGTTAGGTTGATGGTTTTTCGGAAGTATCTCATCTATTCTGTCTCTCCTAGTTAGGTTGATGGTTTTTCGGATGTATCTCATCTATTCTGTGTCTCCTAGTTAGGTTGATGGTTTTTCGGATGTATCTCATCTATTCTGTCTCTCCTAGTTAGGTTGATGGTTTTTCGGATGTATCTCATCTATTCTGTCTCTCCTAGTTAGGTTGATGGTTTTTCGGATGTATCTCATCTATTCTGTCTCTCCTAGTTAGGTTGATGGTTTTTCGGATGTATCTCATCTATTCTGTCTCTCCTAGTTAGGTTGATGGTTTTTCGGATGTATCTCATCTATTCTGTCTCTCCTAGTTAGGTTGCTGGTTTTTCGGATGTATCTCATCTATTCTGTCTCTCCTTGTTCGGTTGATGGTTTTTCGGATGTATCTCATCTATTCTGTCTCTACTAGTTAGGTTGATGGTTTTTCGGATGTATCTCATCTATTCTGTCTCTCCTAGTTAGGTTGCTGGTTTTTCGGATGTATCTCATCTATTCTGTCTCCACTAGTTAGGTTGCTGATTTTTCAGATGTATCTCATCTATTCTGTCTCTCCTAGTTAGGTTGATGGTTTTTCGGATGTATCTCATCTATTCTGTCTATACTAGTTAGGTTGATGGTTTTTCGGATGTATCTCATCTATTCTGTCTCTCCTAGTTAGGTTGCTGGTTTTTTTGATGTATCTCATCTATTCTGTCTCTACTAGTTAGGTTGCTGGTTTTTCAGATGTATCTCATCTATTCTGTCTCTCCTAGTTAGGTTGATGGTTTTTCGGATGTATCTCATCTATTCTGTATCTCCTAGTTAGGTTGATGTTTTTTTCGGATGTATCTCATCTATTATGTCTCTCCTAGTTAGGTTGGTGGTTTTTCGGATGTATCTCATCTATTCTGTCTCTCCTAGTTAGGTTGATGGTTTTTCGGATGTATCTCATCTATTCTGTCTCTCCTAGTTAGGTTGGTGGTTATTCGGATGTATCTCATCTTATCTGTCTCTCCTAGTTAGGTTGATGGTTTTTCGGATGTATCTCATCTATTCTGTCTCTCCTAGTTAGGTTGATGGTTTTTCGGATGTATCTCATCTATTCTGTCTCTCCTAGTTAGGTTGATGGTTTTTCGGATGTATCTCATCTATTCTGTCTCTCCTAGTTAGGTTGATGGTTTTTCGGATGTATCTCATCTATTCTGTCTCTCCTAGTTAGGTTGATGGTTTTTCGGATGTATCTCATCTATTCTGTCTCTCCTAGTTAGGTTGATGGTTTTTCGGATGTATCTCATCTATTCTGTCTCTCCTAGTTAGGTTGATGGTTTTTCGGATGTATCTCATCTATTCTGTCTCTACTAGTTAGGTTGATGGTTTTTCGGATGTATCTCATCTATTCTGTCTCTCCTAGTTAGGTTGATGGTTTTTCGGATGTATATCATCTATTCTGTCTCTCCTAGTTAGGTTGATGGTTTTTCGGATGTATCTCATCTATTCTGTCTCTCCTAGTTAGGTTGATGGTTTTTCGGATGTATCTCATCTATTCTGTCTCTCCTAGTTAGGTTGATGGTTTTCCGGATGTATCTCATCTATTCTGTCTCTCCTAGTTAGGTTGATAGTTTTTCGGATGTATCTCATCTATTCTGTCTCTCCTAGTTAGGTTGATGGTTTTTCGGATGTATCTCATCTATTCTGTCTCTCCTAGTTAGGTTGATGGTTTTTCGGATGTATCTCATCTATTCTGTCTCTCCTAGTTATGTTGATGGTTTTTCGGATGTATCTCATCTATTCTGTCTCTCCTAGTTAGGTTGATGGTTTTTCGGATGTATCTCATCTATTCTGTCTCTCCTAGTTAGGTTGATGGTTTTTCGGATGTATCTCATCTATTCTGTCTCTCCTAGTTAGGTTTATGGTTTTTCGGATGTATCTCATCTATTCTGTCTCTCCTAGTTAGGGTGATGGTTTTTCGGATGTATCTCATCTATTCTGTCTCTCCTAGTTAGGTTGATGGTTTTTCGGATGTATCTCATCTATTCTGTCTCTCCTAGTTAGGTTGATGTTTTTTCGGATGTATCTCATCTATTCTGTCTCTCCTAGTTAGGTTGATGGTTTTTCGGATGTATCTCATCTATTCTGTCTCTCCTAGTTAGGTTGATGGTTTTTCGGATGTATCTCATCTATTCTGTCTCTCTTAGTTAGGTTGATGGTTTTTCGGAAGTATCTCATCTATTCTGTCTCTCCTAGTTAGGTTGATGGTTTTTCGGATGTATCTCATCTATTCTGTGTCTCCTAGTTAGGTTGATGGTTTTTCGGATGTATCTCATCTATTCTGTCTCTCCTAGTTAGGTTGATGGTTTTTCGGATGTATCTCATCTATTCTGTCTCTCCTAGTTAGGTTGATGGTTTTTCGGATGTATCTCATCTATTCTGTCTCTCCTAGTTAGGTTGATGGTTTTTCGGATGTATCTCATCTATTCTGTCTCTCCTAGTTAGGTTGATGGTTTTTCGGATGTATCTCATCTATTCTGTCTCTCCTAGTAAGGTTGATGGTTTTTCGGAATTATCTCATCTATTCTGTCTCTCCTAGTTAGGGTGATGGTTTTTCGGATGTGTCTCATCTATTCTGTCTCTCCTAGTTAGGTTGATGGTTTTTCGGATGTATCTCATCTATTCTGTCTCTCCTATTTAGGTTGATGGTTTTTCGGATGTATCTCATCTATTCTGTCTCTCCTAGTTAGGTTGATGGTTTTTCGGATGTATCTCATCTATTCTGTCTCTCCTAGTTAGGTTGATGGTTTTTCGGATGTATCTCATCTATTCTGTCTCTCGTAGTTGGGTTGCTGTTTTTTCGGATGTATCTCATCTATTCTGTCTCTCCTAGTTAGGGTGATGCTTTTTCGGATGTATCTCATCTATTCTGTCTCTCCTAGTTAGGTTGAAGGTTTTTCGGATGTATCTCATCTATTCTGTCTCTCCTAGTTAGGTTGATGGTTTTTCGGATGTATCTCATCTATTCTGTCTCTCCTAGTTAGGTTGATGGTTTTTCGGATGTATCTCATCCATTCTGTCTCTCCTAGATAGGTTGATGGTTTTTCGGATGTATCTCATCTATTCTGTCTCTCCTAGTTAGGTTGATTTGTTTTTCGGATGTATCTCATCTATTCTGTCTCTCCTAATTAGGTTGGAGGTTTTTCGGATGTATCTCATCTATTCTGTCTCTCCTAGTTAGGTTGATGGTTTTTCGGATGTATCTCATCTATTCTGTCTCTCCTAGTTAGGTTGATGGTTTTTCGGATGTATCTCATCTATTCTGTCTCTCCTAGTTAGGTTTATGGTTTTTCGAATGTATCTCATCTATTCTGTCTCTCCTAGTTGGGTTGCTGGTTTTTCAGATGTATCTCATCTATTCTGTCTCTCCTAGTTAGGTTGATGGTTTTTCGGATGTATCTCATCTATTCTGTCTCTCCTAGTTAGGTTGCTGGTTTTTCGGATGTATCTCATCTATTCTGTCTCTCCTAGTTAGGTTGCTGGTTTTTCGGATGTATCTCATCTATTCTGTCTCTCCTAGTTAGGTTGATGGTTTTTCGGATGTATCTCATCTATTCTGTATCTCCTAGTTAGGTTGATTTGTTTTTCGGATGTATCTCATCTATTATGTCTCTCCTAGTTAGGTTGCTGGTTTTTCGGATGTATCTCATCTATTCTGTCTCTCCTAGTTAGGTTGCTGGTTTTTCGGATGTATCTCATCTATTCTGTCTCTCCTAGTTAGGTTTTTGGTTTTTCGGATGTATCTCATCTATTCTGTCTCTCCTAGTTAGGTTGATGGTTTTTCGGATGTATCTCATCTATTCTGTCTCTCCTAGTTAGGTTGATGGTTTTTCGGATGTATCTCATCTATTCTGTCTCTCCTAGTTAGGTTGATGGTTTTTCGGATGTATCTCATCTATTCTGTCTCTACTAGTTAGGTTGATGGTTTTTCGGATGTATCTCATCTATTCTGTCTCTCCTAGTTAGGTTGATGGTTTTTCGGATGTATCTCATCTATTCTGTCTCTCCTAGTTAGGTTGATGGTTTTTCGGATGTATCTCATCTATTCTGTCTCTCCTAGTTGGGTTGCTGGTTTTTCGGATGTATCTCATCTATTCTGTCTCTCCTAGTTAGGTTGATGGTTTTTCGGATGTATCTCATCTATTCTGTCTCTCCTAGTTAGGTTGATGGTTTTTCGGATGTATCTCATCTTTTCTGTCTCTCCTAGTTGGGTTGCTGGTTTTTCAGATGTATCTCATCTATTCTGTCTCTCCTAGATAGGTTGATGGTTTTTCGGATGTATCTCATCTATTCTGTCTCTCCTAGTTAGGTTGATTTGTTTTTCGGATGTATCTCATCTATTATGTCTCTCCTAATTAGGTTGGTGGTTTTTCGGATGTATCTCATCTATTCTGTCTCTCCTAGTTAGGTTGGTGGTTTTTCGGATGTATCTCATCCATTCTGTCTCTCCTAGTTAGGTTGATGGTTTTTCGGATGTATCTCATCTATTTTGTCTCTCCTAGTTAGGTTGATGGTTTTTCGGATGTATCTCATCTATTCTGTCTCTCCTACTTAGGTTGGAGGTTTTTCGGATGTAACTCATCAATTCTGTCTCTCCTAGTTAGGTTGATGGTTTTTCGGATGTATCTCATCTATTCTGTCTCTCCTAGTTAGGTTGATGGTTTTTCGGATGTATCTCATCTATTCTGTCTCTCCTAGTTAGGTTGATGGTTTTTCGAATGTATCTCATCTATTCTTTCTCTCCTAGTTAGGTTGATGGTTTTTCGAATGTATCTCATCTATTCTGTCTCTCCTAGTTAGGTTGATGGTTTTTCGGATGTATCTCATCTATTCTGTCTCTCCTAGTTAGGTTGATGGTTTTTCGAATGTATCTCATCTATTCTGTCTCTCCTAGTTAGGTTGATGGTTTTTCGGATGTATCTCATCTATTCTGTCTCTCCTAGTTAGGTTGATGGTTTTTCGGATGTATCTCATCTATTCTGTCTCTCCTAGCTAGGTTGATGGTTTTTCGGATGTATCTCATCTATTCTGTCTCTCCTAGTTAGGTTGATGGTTTTTCGGATGTATCTCATCTATTCTGTCTCTCCTAGTTAGGTTGATGGTTTTTCGGATGTATCTCATCTATTCTGTCTCTACTAGTTAGGTTGATGGTTTTTCGGATGTATCTCATCTATTCTGTCTCTCCTAGTTAGGTTTATGGTTTTTCGGATGTATTTCATCTATTCTGTCTCTCCTAGTTAGGTTGATGGTTTTTCGGATGTATCTCATCTATTCTGTCTCTCCTAGTTGGGTTGCTGGTTTTTCGGATGTATCTCATCTATTCTGTCTCTCCTAGTTAGGTTGATGGTTTTTCGGATGTATCTCATCTATTCTGTCTCTCCTAGTTAGGTTGATGGTTTTTCGGATGTATCTCATCTTTTCTGTCTCTCCTAGTTGGGTTGCTGGTTTTTCAGATGTATCTCATCTATTCTGTCTCTCCTAGATAGGTTGATGGTTTTTCGGATGTATCTCATCTATTCTGTCTCTCCTAGTTAGGTTGATTTGTTTTTCGGATGTATCTCATCTATTATGTCTCTCCTAATTAGGTTGGTGGTTTTTCGGATGTATCTCATCTATTCTGTCTCTCCTAGTTAGGTTGATGGTTTTTCGGATGTATCTCATCTATTCTGTCTCTCCTAGTTAGGTTGATGGTTTTTCGAATGTATCTCATCTATTCTGTCTCTCCTAGTTAGGTTGATGGTTTTTCGAATGTATCTCATCTGTTCTGTCTCTCCTAGTTAGGTTGATGGTTTTTCGGATGTATCTCATCTATTCTGTCTCTCCTAGTTAGGTTGATGGTTTTTCGAATGTATCTCATCTATTCTGTCTCTCCTAGTTAGGTTGATGGTTTTTCGGATGTATCTCATCTATTCTTTCTCTCCTAGTTAGGTTGATGGTTTTTCGGATGTATCTCATCTATTCTGTCTCTCCTAGCTAGGTTGATGGTTTTTCGGATGTATCTCATCTATTCTGTCTCTCCTAGTTAGGTTGATGGTTTTTCGGATGTATCTCATCTATTCTGTCTCTCCTAGTTAGGTTGATGGTTTTTCGGATGTATCTCATCTATTCTGTCTCTCCTAGTTAGGTTGCTGGTTTTTCGGATGTATCTCATCTCACACGTTGTTATCTTTCTCTCTAGAGATTTGGTTAAAGTCCATGTTTGGCGCTTGTAACAGGGAGTTGGTATGAATATACTGTTGATAAGCGATCTTTTTGTGATATGTTTTTTTTAGGGTGTTTCAATAATGGTGACAATAATTGATTTTTGTCACCTGATCTCAATATCTCTGTCTAAACCTCCATCCTGTGTGAAAACATGGCCAAGTACTTGAACTCCTGCACTTGTTTGATCTTGGTCCTGTTTACCGTAATTTTCATATTTTCAGGCGATCTGCTTATCCGCAAAGTTTCTGTTTTTAATGTCTAATTTTTCATACTATATCTTTCACACACAGAACTGAGAGCAGTCATATGTTTCTCTAGATCTTCTTCATTCTGGTCAAGTAGACATTTATCATCCTCGAAAATAAGTCCATTTAACAGATCCGCCTCTGTCCTTGCCTCCTCTGCATTTCTTGGCAGATGCTCCATTTCGGCCTCCAGTGTTATCCTGTCCATTTATGTGCTGAAGAGCAGGGGCGACAACCCTTACCCTTGTCTTACCCCGGTTGTATACGTATATTGTTTTAGCCAGCACATTTCTTATTCTTACTATACTTTGACACCCTTGGTACAGTGCTCTAATATTCTCTAATAGCTGGCCCTGTACTCCGTAGTCGTCTAGGGAGGCATTACCACATCGAAAATCGAACTCTTTTACCTGGATGTGACAGTTTGAAAATAGCTCACCTGCCCCTCTCTTCGTGGTATCCTCTCACTAATTGCCCTCTTGACCATGTACTCTTTACATTTTCTTTCAGTAAGGTTTCCATTAAGTTTGTTATGTATTTTTCCATGATCAAAATATCTCAATTGTTGGACAGATTTTGTAATTTATTTTCTCATATTTTCTTACGTGTGCTGATTTTTTTGTAGATGATATATGCGGTCTTTTTCTATAAATTCCTGTTTGAAATGCTTCATTTTTCTCTTGGAACTGTTTGTTTATTGTCCATATATCTATGTCATATAGTTTTGACGAGCATACACAATACTTGATAACCTGTTTTCCAATGTGTGAGTTATTTGTCTGGATGTCAAAAACCTATATATGGGTCAATACTCATGATAACATAGTTGACAATCACAAATCCATCATGATTTCAATTTGGAATTTTATTTCCTTTGTTAACATATATCCCTTCATTCTTTGTTAACATTTGCCTTCCTTTGTTTGTTGACATAAATCTCTTCATTTCTTTGCCAACATATATCCATTCCTTTCTTTGTAAACATAAATGCCTTCCTTTCCTTGTTAACATATTTTTCCACCCCCTTTTATCCAATTTCTCTTCCATCCCCTTTTATCACATTTCTCTTCCATCCCCTGTTATCACATTTCTCTTCCATCCCCTGTTAAGATATTTCTCTTCCTTCATCTGTTATCACATTTCTCTCCCATCCCCTGTTATCACATTTCTCTTCCATCCCCTGTTAAGATATTTCTCTTCCTTCATCTGTTATCACATTTCTCTCCCATCTCCTGTTATCATATTTCTCGTCCATCCCCTGTTAAGATATTTCTCTTCCTTCATCTGTTATCGCATTTCGAAAACAATAGTAAAACATTTAAAGAAAAGCAATGCAATACAATATTCACGCACCTAATAATCCTGAAAGACTATTGTGTCGGTTATCTTTTATTCCACCGAGGCAATATCCGGCTTCCTAGACACCTTCTTTCATCCCATGGTCAAGGATTTACTTTCAGTACATAGGGGCAATACGCAGGACTTGGCTTGGCTTCGTTCGTTCTCAATCTCCCGCTACCAAACACTGAAATGGCTTATGTAGCAGAATGTAGTCTAGGGAACGGAATGCGTTGTGTCGTAGTTTACAGCTTCACTGCGATATTTTCACCTTTCGGTCTAACACATCCGACTGCAGCAAGAATTTTTTGAGTACCGGGTTAGCATTCTTTCTTCGATCCCTTCTTCTTAGCCAGTCTGCCCTGCTGCAGCCTGCTATCCAGGATCACCGCGTGGAGGTGTAGAAGGGTCTTGGCAGCTTTGGTTCGCTGGCCCTGACGCTAGCAGTCAGCTATGGGGCGCTGACCACTGCAGCTCATGCGCTGATAAGCATCTTGATCCCATAAGCAGGACTTGATTACTTCTCTCCCACTGGTCTCTCTCCAGATCCGGATTTACTGCATCTTCCTGTGAAATCTTCCTGTGAAATCTTCATGTGAAATCTTCCTGTGAAATCTTCCTGTGAAATCTTCCTGTGAAATCTTCCTGTGAAATCTTCCTGTGAAATCTTCCTTTTCTATCTACTACTGCTGCCCATTCTGCTCGTCTTGCTGTAGATCAGATCTTCCTCGATAGGAGATTCACTCACCCTTTTACTAGCTCTGCTCTCCTCCTTCTGACTCAGCCTATCTTTATCACAAAAATTTTTTTAATTTGGGACCAAGATGCAGCAATGCATCAGCTGACAGCAGCCAGCGACTCATATTTTGTGTTTTCATCTATCGGTGGACACCGAGAGATTTTTTTTTTCCGTGGATCATCCGATAAATATTTCCCCTGATCTCTGAGTAGTGAAATCTACTCAAATTATACTGGGGATTTTCACCCGACAGAATATGTCGGGGAAAAGGGAACTGTGTGGCTGGCTATAAGATCAGGTCTTGGTTATTTGGTAGGCGGAGCGGCATAGATGGCGCCTGACAGGAAGCAGGTCTTCCTTGCTCTAATTTAAGTTTCCATCCCCACCAGTCCATAAATAGGCGATCGTATATCTCAGGGGCAAACAGATGTTGGGATTGACCTGGCAAGTCACCTGCGAATATTCGCCTGCCAAAAAAAGATGAAACAAAGGAGGTCAGATGTCCTCAAAATGTCTAGCGACATAAGTGGACTGATGATAGATAGATAGATAGATATATAGATAGATAAATAGATAGATAGATCGATAGATATATAGATAGTTAGATAGATAAATAGATAGATAGATATATAGATAGATAGATAGATAGATATATAGATAGATAGATAGATCGATAGATAGATAGATAGATAGATAGATAGATAGATAGATAGATAGATAGATAGATAGATAGATAGATAGATAGATAGATAGATAGATAGATAGATAGATAGATAGATAGATAGATTGATTTTATCTATATGTCTGAGGAGGAAGACTAATGTCTGGTCAGGCAAAATGTTTGTCAGTGTCAGGCATAACATACTGGCGAAGACTCTCACCTCGGCTTCCTTGTAGCCTTCCCTGGAAACGGAATGATTTCATAGCAGCCTAGTCAGCGAGGTGAGGGATCGACGTGATCCCCGTAGTAGTGAGTCACACGCAGATGAAGCCAAGCATAGCACAACCGCCTGAAGGTCTACAGTACCACCTTCACCAGCACACTCGGGATGTGTGCAAGCTACTACAACCAGCTACTTAACGTCCTTTTCAGGACGCATGTAAAAGTAACCTACTCATTGTGGACATTCGCAAACATCAACAACAACAACAACAACTACAACAACAACTACAACATCTTTATGTCTTATAGCTAAGACTCTTCTTTCTGCTCCTGTCTTGTTTGTTCGTATCACCCACAGTGCCAGAACTGTTTCCTTTCAGCTCAAGGAATTCCAGCACTTTCCAGGTGGCAATCGTGTGTTTAGTGAACTTATTTTCTTCTATTCGCTTGTTGTCTTGCTTGTGTCTTTGAGTGTCAGGTTATGAAGAGGTTTCTTGACTAGGCCCTAGTATGTGCTTGTGTCTTTGAGTGTCAGGTTATGAAGAGGTTTCTTGACTAGACCCTAGTATGTGCTTGTGTCTTTGAGTGTCAGGTTATGAAGAGGTTTCTTGACTAGACCCTAGTATGTGCTTGTGTCTTTGAGTGTCAGGTTGTGAAGAGGTTTCTTGACTAGGCCCTAGTATGTGCTTGTGTCTTTGAGTGTCAGGTTATGAAGAGGTTTCTTGACCGGGCCCTAGTATGTGCTTGTGTCTTTGAGTGTCAGGTTGTGAAGAGGTTTCTTGACCGGGCCCTAGTATGTGCTTGTGTCTTTGAGTGTCAGGTTGTGAAGAGGTTTCTTGACCGGGCCCTAGTATGTGCTTATGTCTTTGAGTGTCAGGTTGTGAAGAGGTTTCTCGACCAGGCCCTAGTATGTGCTTGTGTCTTTGAGTGTCAGGTTATGAAGAAGTTTCTTGACTAGGCCCGAGTATGTGCTTCGTGCACGTGGAGCTTTACTGCTTCTGTTATTTCTGCTATCCTTCTTTTGCGTGGTCGGTGTTTGACTTTGTATCCATTGTATCCATTGTATCCATTGTATCGTTATAGCATTGCTTTCTGAGGGATACTATCTGGGGTTTGACGTGTCACGTGGTCGAACTATTTGGTTTGCTGTCTCTTGATGAGGTCTAGCACTGGTGTTGTACCTACTTATCTCTTGATGAGGTCTAGCACTGTTGTTGGACCTACTTGTCTCTTGATGAGATCTAGGACTGGTGTTGGACCTACTTATCTCTTGATGAGGTCTAGCACTGTTGTTGGACCTACTTGTCTCTTGATGAGGTCTAGCACTGGTGTTAGACCTACCTGTCTCCTGACGAGGTCTAGCACTGATGTAGGACCTACTTGTCTCTTGATGAGGTCTAGCACTGGTGTATCCATTGTATCGTTATAGCATTGCTTTCTGAGGGATACTATCTGGGGTTTGACGTGTCACGTGGTCGAACTATTTGGTTTGCTGTCTCTTGATGAGGTCTAGCACTGGTGTTGTACCTACTTATCTCTTGATGAGGTCTAGCACTGTTGTTGGACCTACTTGTCTCTTGATGAGGTCTAGGACTGGTGTTGGACCTACTTATCTCTTGATGAGGTCTAGCACTGTTGTTGGACCTACTTGTCTCTTGATGAGGTCTAGCACTGGTGTTAGACCTACCTGTCTCTTGACGAGGTCTAGCACTGATGTAGGACCTACTTGTCTCTTGATGAGGTCTAGCACTGGTGTAGGACCTACTTGTCTCATAACACCTTCATTTCTGTTTCTATCCATTCTTATTAACCCAGTTTAGTGTGTGTGTGTGTCTGTGTTTGTGTGTGTTCGAACCACTGCTTCCTCTATTCTCCATTGGCCGCAGAATGTTAATTTATTCCAGCTTTCAATGGATGTGGATCCTCGTGCCCCTTTCAGGATTCTCAATGCTTTGACTGAGCTCAATTTATTTTGTCGAACTTTTATTTTGACTGTGATATATTTGAGTGTAGAACTTTTATTTTTCTGTGATATATTTGAGTGTAGAACTTTTATTTTGGCTGTGATATTTGAGTGTAGAACTTTTATTTTGGCTGTGATATTTGAGTGTAGAACTTTTATTTTGGCCGTGATATTTGAGTGTAGAACTTTTATTTTTGTCTGTGATATTTGAGTGTACAACTTTTATTTTGGCTGTGATATTTGAGTGTAGAACTTTTATTTTGGCCGTGATAATCGAGTGTACAACTTTTATAACACACTCTCATCCGCTGCCCAAGTTGCCAACATCTCGATCTACTTGATTGATTTTTTGACCGTCCATGAAGATTCCTTGTGTAGTTTGATCGTCCATGAAAACTGCATGTGCAGTTTGACCATCAGTGATGATTCCTTGTGTAGTTTGACCGTCCATGAAGTTTCTTCCGTAGTTTGACCGCCCATGAAGCGTCCTTGTGTAGTTTAACTGTCCATGAAGTTTCTTTGTGTAGTTTGACCGTCCATGAAGATTCCTTATTTAGTTTGACAGCTCATGAATGTTCCTTGTGTAGTTTGACCGTCCATGAAGTTTCCTTGTGTAGTTTGTCCGTCCATGAATTTTCCATGAGCCAAGTGTGTTGTGCCTGATATTGTAAACCCGTTGAGCCAAGTCCGTTGTGCCTGTTATTGTAAAGTAGCTGGACCAAGTGTGTTGTGCCTGTTATTGTAAAGTCGCTGGACCAAGACTGTTGTGCCTGTTGTTGTAAAGTCGCTGGACCAAGTCTGTTGTGCCTGTTATTGTAAAGTCGCTGGACCAAGTCTGTTGTGCCTGTTATTGTAAAGTCGCTGGAACAAGTCTGTTGTGCCTGTTGTTGTAAAGTCGCTGGACCAAGTCTGTTGTGCCTGTTATTGTAAAGTCGCTGGACCAAGTCTGTTGTGCCTGTTATTTTAAAGTCGCTCGACCAAGTCTGTTGTGCCTGTTATTGTAAAGTCGCTGGACCAAGTCTGTTGTGCCTGTTATTGTAAAGTCGCTCGACCAAGTCTGTTGTGCCTGTTATTGTAAAGTCGCTGGACCAAGTCTGTTGTGCCTGTTATTGTAAAGTCGCTGGACCAAGTCTGTTGTGCCTGTTATTGTAAAGTCGCTGGACCAAGTCTGTTCTGCCTGTTATTGTAAACCCGTATGATAGCAGCATTACTAGTTCGTTCTTTGTCCCTCCGCCATCAAACCTCCCTCGTGTCCTGCAGCCAGATCGTCCTGTGATGTAGACGGACAGAGAGCGTAAATCAGACAGCATCATCATACTCCCTCGAGATAACCCAACCATTTTATTTTCTCTCTAGAAATGTACCCAGCACACGGTGACCTCCCTTACCTTCAATCTTCATGTCTACATTAACTGTTCAGGAACCGAAATCAAAATGGCTGGTAGAACCCACACGATTGCACATGCATATGTTCTCAGTCAATTTCATTGCAGAAAGTACCGACGAAATAGCACGAGCTTTAGCTCCATCGACGGATCTAAATTTTCCCTTAACTTGGTCATGTGCCAATTCACAACTGGGTCTACTTGGACGGTAACAATATGAAAACAAACCACAGCATGTCGAGTCTGTCAATGGGATTTGAATCTGGCACGCTGAGATTACAAAGCAAGCTCACAGCCTTTATGTCGCACGCTCCCCCAAACTGTTTAACCAGCTGTTGATCTTCTCCGAAACATATCTTCTGTTATCGGGTATCCCGGTTTCGACAAATTTCACTCCATAGTTGACTGCTAGCGTCAGGGTCAGCGAACCAGAGCTGACTGCTACCGTCAGGGCCAGCGAACCAGAGCTGACTGCTAGCGTTGAGGCCAGCGAACTAGAGCTGACTGCTAGCGTCAGGACCAGCGAACCAGAGCTGACTGCTAGCGTTGAGGCCAGCGAACCAGAGCTGACTGCTAGCGTCAGGACCAGCGAACCAGAGCTGATTGCTAGCGGCAAGGCTAGTGAACCAGAGCTGCCAAGACCCTTATGCAATTCCGCGCTGTGATCCTAAAAAACAGGCTGCAACAGAACAGACTGGATAATGAGAAGAGATCGATGCGGAAAGGCAACCCCGTACTAAAAAATACCTGTTGAAGTCGAATGTGTTGGACCGAAAAGTGTAATCATCACGGTCAAACTGTAAACTACGACACAACGCATTCCGTTCTTTAGACTACATTCTGCTACTTGCAAAGCCCTATTCAGGGCTTGGTAGCGGGAGATTGAGAACGGTCTGGGCTTGGTAGCGGGAGATTGAGAACGTTCAGGACTTGGTAGCGGGAGATTGAAAACAGTCTTGGCTTGATAGTGGGAGATTGAGAACGTTCAGGGCTTGGTAGCGGGAGATTGAAAACGAACGAAGAAGATGAAGACTTCCCGCCTACGCCGCGCACGTGATAACAGGCTAATGAGATGGGGATCAGTACAGCGATCCCTGTAGCAATGAGTCTGCTGAGAAACCTTGAATTGCACTTCTGTCAGGAGGTTCTAGATACACCTTCTTCAGTAGACTATGTGATATCTTCTGTTGCTGATTTGGCGTGAAAAACACGTTAAGTTATGAGTTATTGTAATTTACAATTAAACTACGATCTTCTCCATTCAGCACAACATATGATTTCAACACGGCACGTTTTGGGATCGAGTTCGTCTTCTCTCTCCGTTCACTATTCGTTCAGCAAGGCTAGAAGGGTGCAGCCAGTTTCTAGGGCCGCCACTAGGAGATGGATTATGATCTTGACTAGGGGATGAAGATACAACAGGGACTGAAATGACATCAGCTTATGGCTGCGTGTATCTGGGGTCAGCGAACTGGCCAAAACCCTACACCGTCGCTAAGCGGTGGCCCTGGAAACAGGCTGCACTAGTGTACTCTGACTAGGAGAATATGGGTCGCAATGGGAAGGCTAACCTGGTAACCGAAATAAGTCAGCTGAAACCGGAAGTGTTCTGTCGAGAGGCGCAGATTAAGCAGCCTCGATGTAAACTAGGTCACAGCGTTCTCTTCAGGACGATCGCCGAAAAAGATCTGAGTCAGCTCTGGTTCGCTGATTCTGACGTAAGCAGCAAGACATGAGTCGCTGACTCCTGCAGTCTTATATCATTTCCACATTTACCCGAACTTCGACGACACTCTAGGATCCAAACAAGAACTGCCTCTTCTTCTTCTTCTTCTTCTTCTTCTTCTTCTTCTTCTTCTTCTTCTTCTTCTTCTTCTTCTTCTTCTTCTTCTTCTTCTTCTTCTTCTTCTTCTTCTTCTTCTTCTTCTTCATTCGTTCTCAATCTCCTGAGACAAAGCCCTGAACAGAGATTCGCAAATAGCTGAATGTAGTCCGGAGAACGGAATGCATTATGTCTCTTGTTTACACCTTGACTGCGATATTTGCATATTTCGGTCCCACACATCCGTGTCATCAGGAACTACTTGAACATCCGTTGCCACAGAAATTCGACCAACAACAAAGAACACAGTAACGGAAGCCATACACTAAATGAGAAAAAAAAAACACAAAATGAAAATTAAATATGTATAATTTATTTGTCAGAAATACAGCTTATGTGATTTCCGTTACACAAACGACACATATAGTTCCAGCCTGCTACATGGAAGGATGTGGAATCCCTGGCAGATAATATTCAAGCAGTTGAAATGTTGTTTTACAAATGAGCATTCAAATACGATAAATGGATGTTACGCCAAAAGAGCGTTTTTTTTTATTAAAGACAACAAAAACAAAATAATGCAGAACACGATCTAACGAAATAAATTGAATGAGATGGAAACATATATTTAGACTATACGAGAAATAATGTACATCACGAGCAACAAATAGATACATTACATTTAATGTGAACATGAGTTTGAAGTCTCTTAATAGAGAAAATGGGAAGAAAGACTAACGACTGGTCAGGCAAAATATACTGATCAGACATGTTAGTCTGAGTCAGGCAAAATATACTGATCAGACATGTTAGTCAGGGTCAGGCAAAATATACTTATCAGATATGTTAGTCAGGGTCAGGCAAAATATACTTATCAGACATGTTAGTCAGGGTCAGGCAAAATATACTGATCAGACTTGTTAGTCAGGGTCAGGCAAAATATACTGATCGTACATTTTAGTCTGGGTCAGGCAAAATATACTGATCAGACATGTTAGTCAGGGTCAGGCAAAATATACTAATCAGACATGTTAGTCAGGGTCAGGCAAAATATACTTATCAGACATGTTAGTCAGGGTCAGGCAAAATATACTGATCAGATATGTTAGTCAGGGTCAGGCAAAATATACTTATCAGACATGTTAGTCAGGGTCAGGCAAAATATACTGATTAGACATGTTAGTCAGGGTCAGGCAAAATATACTGATCAGACATGTTAGTCAGGGTCAGGCAAAATATACTGATCAGACATGTTAGTCAGGGTCAGGCAAAATATACTAATCAGACATGTTAGTCAGGGTCAGGCAAAATATACTGATCAGACATGTTAGTCAGGGTCAGGCAAAATATACTGATCAGACATGTTAGTCAGGGTCAGGCAAAATATACTTATCAGACATGTTAGTCAGGGTCAGGTAAAATATACTGATCAGACATGTTAGTCAGGGTCTGTAATAAAATGGAAAAGACCCTCACCTTGGCTTCCTCGTAGCCCTTCCCGAAAACGGGCTGTTTTCATGGCAGTCTGGTTAACAAGGTGAGGGATCGACGTGATCCTTGTAGTAGTGAGCGTCACGCATATGAAGCCAAACATAGCACAATAGCACGGAAGACACCGGTTCACCTTTATCAGCACACTCAGGATGTGAGGAAAGCTACTGCAACCCGCCACTTAACGTCCTTTTCAGAGTAACCTACTAATTGTGGACATTCGGAAACAACAACAATAGAGGAGATGGCAGACGTTAGTCTTCACTCATAACGGCACTGTAGTAGGTATGTTGGTAGGTAGTTTGAGTAGGCGATAACATCGAAAAGTGCGAAGCTCTCATTCAAGAACCAGGATCAGAATGCTGAGCAGCGCATAAGCTGCAGTGCTGTCGAAGACGGATGTGTCGGACCGAAAGGTGCAAATATCGCAGTCAAACAGTAAGCTAGCGACACAACGCAAATCCGTTCTCCGGACTACATCCTGCTACTTGCAAAGCCTTGTTCAGGGTTTGGTAGCGGGAAATTGAGAATGAACGCAGAAGAAGAAGCTGCAGTGGTCAGCGACCAATAGCTGACTGCCAGCTTTAGGGCCAGCGAACGAGACATGTTAAGACTCTTTCTTACCTCCACCAGGTGATCCTGGATAACTGTCTGCAATAGATCAGATGGCCTAAGGTGAAGGGATCGAAGATAAAAAATGCCTGACGGAAAAATTTGACTGTAACAATTTTTTTTTCAAAATACAACTACCTACAAAAAACAAAACGGCATAGCTACAAAGTGTCTAAAGAAAGGTCCAGATTAGATATTAGTAAATTTTATTTTAGTGAGAGAGTGGTGAATGCTTGGAATGCATTGCCATAGGAAGTAGTGGAGGCAGGGACAATTAATGAATTTAAGAATATATTGGATGCGGATAGAGTTTAGAGCAAGGAAATGCAAAGAAAACTGGTTCTTTACAGACTCTTCAGAGTCTTCTAAACCAGTATAAAACGCTGTTGAGTTAAGTCGGATGTGTTGGATCGAAATGTGCAAATATCGCAATCAAGCTGTAAGCTACAGTACAACGCATTCCGTTCTCCGGACAACATCCTGCCACTTGTAAATTCCATTTCAGGGCTTGGTAGCGAGAAATTCAGAACGAAGTAGACGTAGAAGATTCCAGAACGATGGAAACGGAGCCAGATCTGGTACAAAATAATTTTGGAGGTTACAGTTATAACGAAGAAAAATGAGCAGTCAGCAACAAAACAACAATTCCGTGTTCTGCAAGAGCTCAAGAAACAGTACTATTGCAACTCTTGGACATATGTGTACACAGATGGATGGGCCACGGAAAGCGAACGCTATATTGCACACTCTAACAGCGGCATAGAAAACCACACCATATTACCAGGAGACTTTTGTCAATTTCAGATCTGAAACAACATATGTTCATGCAACATATTTCTATCTCTCCTTCTCCATCGCATTGGACTATAATTACACTTGAATCTCATGAACATGTCGTTAGAGTGGAAGTTTCTTCTTCTTCTTCGTACGCAGTCAGACAGTAACCATTATTTTTTCGAAAAAAGCGGCGGTCATTCTGAGGCTGTCGCCACTGCCATAGAGCTTTTCTTGCAGTTCCACTGGTGATGGATCTGCTCTCTCTGATCCTCGTATGTCGGGCAGTTCTGCAGCAGATGTTCAGCTGTCATTTTACCGGTACCGCACGGGCATTTGTCGGTACCACCTATCTTCAATTTGTTGAATAGGTGGTACCTCAGTCTATTGTGGCCAGTGCGAAGTCTGAAGAAAACGACCTGCTCTCTTCGGTTCAACTGGTAATAGGCATCGTTTTTGGTGTAACCAATATGTTCGGTTTCCCATTTGGTCATGTATCTGGCTTTGATAAACCGTTTTGACTCTTCGTACGTCATACTAGTATCTGTTTGTGGTAGTCTTGCACCTTCTTTTGCCAGTCTGTCTGCCTCCTCGTTGCCAGTGGATGTATAATACATTAGCATTGTGTCGGCTTCAATATCCAGCTGAAACTTTGCCACAAAGCAAACAACAAAAGGTCTATACACTACGATAGTAGTGGAGCGACTAAGTGAAGTCATGTCAGTATAGGGCCTATGTCGAATATTGCAAATCTATATGGTATAAAGGACTCGTAATGTTGTAGATCCACCCAAGTGTCACTGTTCGTGAGCTGTCATGGCACCCCATCCCTGTCTCTCAGATTTACCTACGAAGGTATTGTAGGGGAATCTGCGTCTGATTTCTGTGTCTGGAATTCGGTCCCTTAGTGTGACTGTCACCTTTCTTTGCTCCATTACCCTTTCACTAAACGTCGAAGCTTCTCTGTATCTACTTTTCTCAGGTTACAGCCAATATCCACACACCAATGTCGTAATCTACATCCCAGCAGACAGCACTCAGAACATCTACTGGCCAGTGGAACTCGACTTTCAGAACATCTACTCGCCAGTGGAACTCGACTTTCAGAACATCTACTCGCCAGTGGAACTCGACTATTGATAACAATTTAAGTCAAATATTAAGCACCAAAAAAATAAATTAAATAAAACTAGGATTTGAACCACGAGCCTCTAAAACCATAGACGAGGAGCACATCCCTTGACCACCGTACCACTAGAAAAAAAATTTCGCAAGCAAGTATGTAGTTTTGAAAATCGTTTCATTTCGTAAAAAATTTACCTTGGTTTATTAATTACAGCAAAAACAGCTCGCTCTACGGTTAACGTTAATCCTGTGGCGCTTACAACCTGAAAAATAAACAAACCGTAGCTGTTTTCCGATCTCAAGTATTGATTTATTGTATTGATCAGATTTTAAGCAAAAATTACAAAATAAAATCGAAGCAAAACACATTGTGCTTCTCCGGGATTTGAAACCTAGACTTTTTCGCACCCTAATGGGGATTCCCGTGGTTCGATGACCAATCAAATCATCCCTACCTATTCTGGACGATCACTGCGATCACTGGTAATAAGTCGAGGGTTTATGGGTACGTCCATGGCTTCCGTTATACTACTATGCTATACTATAAAAGGTGGGCGTGGAAACGATGCTGCAGTCGTCACAGTGCTATTTTTAGATTTTTGTGTGGTTTAAATTTCCTACCAGATAGATAGACAGGTCCCCGCGTCCCTCCTCCTTAGTTACCTTTTACGATGCGCTTTATAGGTTACAGTATTACTTATCTTGGATCTCATTTCGGGCCGCGGTAATATTTCTGGACCATTGACAAATAGAGTCACCATAAATAGGATTGGGGATAATGATGCTGAGCAGTGCATCAGCTGCAGGTCAGAGACCTGAAGCTGACTGCTAGCGTCAATGCCAGCGATCCAGAGTTACAAAGACCATTCTACACCTCCATGCGGTGATCCTGAAATAACAGTCTCTCACAGAGCAGACTGACTAAGGAGAAAGGATCGAAGAGGGTTGGTTAACCCGATACCCAAAAATGATTGCTGAAGTCGGGTGCGAAAGACCGAAAGGTGCAAATATCGCAGTCATGCTGTAAACTACGACACAACACATTCCGTTCTCTGGACAACATCCTTACTCACTTAGTCACTCCTCTTCTACCGTGAGGTATAGAGGTTTGCTAGAGAGAACGCCACACTGCTCTATCCGCCGTCCTTTTCCTGGCTTCTATCCAATCCATCCCTCTATCACTTAGGGAATGTCGTATGTTGTCTTCCCAACGTACTTTGAGACGTCCTGGGGGTCTGCATCCTTGACTTTTTATCTCCCATGACCGCTTTGGTATCCGATCTTCTTCCATTCTACAGACATGACCAAACCACTGTAGTTGGGACTGCTCCACTCGTGTCTGCAGGGGTTGAACTTCAAGACTGCTACGTATTGTCTGGTTGCGGATCTTGTCCCTTTTCGTCACCTGAACCACCTTTCTTATGTACCTCATTTCTGAAGTTGGACAACATCCTGCTACTTGCAAAGCCAGCCTTATGGCTTGGTTGCTGAAGTTTGTGAATGAACGACGAAGAAAAAGAAAAAAAAATTGGTAAACGAATACAAGTACATAAGTTTCCTAACAATACCTGATATTATTAATTATTTACAGCAACAAAAAATTGATAATCAGAATATTTTGAATTCCACTTTCCAGTTGACCAATTTTAAAACGTTCATGTATTACCGGAGTCTGTAAGGAGGCCGACAAATAGCCACAGTCTTACCTGCCAGGTATGTTGGCAGTAGGGACTGAGGATGGTGGGACAGAGTGCCGGCTATCTAGTGCCGGCTACCTAGTCAGGCTACCTAGTGCCGGCTACCTCACCCTTCAGACGTTGAGTCCCACCGAAAGGAAATGGAAACATTCATATTCAACTGAAGAAGAGGATAGGCCAAGTCAGCTCAGAGCATGGGGATGTTCGAACATGTCCACCAAATCATAACGGAGCTCCGAACAAGAGCTAGATATTTCTGTTCTTATCTTCTTCTTCTTCTTCTTCTTCTTCTTCTTCTTCTTCTTCTTCTTCTTCTTCTTCTTCTTCTTCTTCTTCTTTTTCTTCTTCTTCTTCTTCTTCTTCTTCTTCTTCTTCTTCTTCTTTTTCTTCTTCTTTTTTCGTCTTCTTCTTCTTCTTTTTCTTCTTCTTCTTCTTTTTCTTCTTCTTCTTCTTCTTCTTCTTTGTATTCTTACACTTGTGTTTCTTCTTCTTCTTCTTCTTCTTCTTTTTCTTCTTCTTCTTCTTCTTCTTCTTCTTCTTCTTCCTCTTCTGCTTTTTGCTCTCTGCGATTAGTTCTCGGGGATTCTAGATTAAAACTGCACGGGGAGAGGGTGGGGAGGGGGTGGAACTTTCTTTCCCTCTCCGGTCAGAAGTTAGGCAGGTATCAGGCTCCCTGCCTACTACATAGGGTGGCCTTGATGCATTCGACGTGTTCAATTTCGAGTATCGAGCATAAAACTTTTATGACCCCTGGCAGGCCTTACCCTCTCCACCAGCAAATAGGCCCCTGATAGGTGGCCCCTGTCCGTCAGTTATGCGGTGTTCCAGTTATGTAGATCGACTTGGGGCACGTTATTAAGATTCCACAGTCAACCTATTTTTGGTTCAAGTTTACAAAAAATATCCAGACAGATAAAGACCGAATCCTTCCAGGTCAAGCGCCAACATGGCTGCTTAACTGATTCTCTCCTGAATCATGTTTGTTTGTTTGTTTGTTTGTGATCTTTGGGTTTACAATTGCAGTGTTACAGATTGCTCCTGGAGAAAATGTTTTAAGTACCTTATTTCAATTGGACTCGTGCCGTCAAAGCGCCGAGATGTATTTCAACATAGACATATCATAGGATAAAGTCGAACACTGAATACACAAAAGCGATTAAAAGCAAGCGGCCAAGATGAAAACGAGGCTGGAAAAAAATACGGAAAGGCATAACCTGACACAGAAATTGGGTATCTGAAAAATGTGGGACCTAAAGACGGCCGGTGCGATGGTGATCACGTCATCCACTAAGTGCCGTTGGTTACAAAATAAAATGGGCCTAACAGCATATGTTCTATGCGATGCATAGCGTGACAGGATCTTCCCTTGTTTTTTACTTTTATAACCTTGACCTTGAGAGTAAACATGTGACGCCGTGCTTGAGTAGACAGGGAGACCATAGTAAAATTCCCAATATGGAGAAACACGTTGTCTGGAGAGGCATGGACTCCGCCATGTGCAAAACGGCCCAAGAAAAATCAGAAATGCGCCAGCCGTCTCAACACACAACAATGACAATCATACCACTGAGGTTAAATCGTCCAGACGGAAGATTCGATATCCTGGCACAAAAGCGAATGGAGTGGCGGGAACTGATCCAACAATCTGCAGTATTGGCGCCCCAATGACCGTTCAGGTTATGGGACTGATGATGATGACGATGATCCAGAGAGACTCTTGATTTTGAGGTAAAATAGAAAACTAATCCGATTAAAGCTGAAACACTTGAATAACAACCCCTCCGGACCCATAAAGGGCGCCCATCACAAAGTTGCAGACCACTGCCCTAAGTTATGCCTAGACATAATGCAGTGTGTTGTAGTGGATTGTAGTGTGTTGTAGTGGGTTGTAGTGTGTTGTAGTGGGTTGTAGTGTGTTGTACTGTGTTGTACTGTGTTGTAGTGTGTTGTACTGTGTTGTACTGTGTTGTACTGTGTTGTAGTCTGTTGTAGTCTGTTGTAGTGTGTTGTACTGTGTTGTACTGTGTTGTAGTGTGTTGTAGTGTGTTGTAGTGTGTTGTAGTGTGTTGTAGTGTGTTGTACTGTGTTGTACTGTGTTGTACTGTGTTGTAGTCTGTTGTAGTGTGTTGTACTGTGTTGTAGTGTGTTGTACTGTGTTGTACTGTGTTGTAGTGTGTTGTAGTGTGTTGTAGTGTGTTTTAGTGTGTTGTAATGTGTTGTACTGCGTTGTAGTGTGTTGTACTGTGTTGTAGTGTGTTGTACTGTGTTGTAGTGTGTTGTAATGTGTTGTAGTGTGTTGTACTGTGTTGTAGTATGTTGTACTGTGTTTTAGTGTGTTGTAGTGTGTTGTACTGTGTTGTAGTGTGTTGTACTGTGTTGTAGTGTGTTGTACTGTGTTGTACTGTGTTGTAGTGTGTTGTACTGTGTTGTAGTGTGTTGTAGTGTGTTGTAGTGTGTTGTAGTGTGTACCAGGGTTGAACGCAGGGACGCTACAAAACTCGTTCCGCTGTGATCATATATTCTCTACTGATAACATGCCAAGAAGAGGTTTCACCCTGGGGGCAACTCCTCTCTCTCCTCTTACCTCACTCTGTTTCATTTGACTCTGTCCTACAACTTTCACACGCGCCCTCATGGTGAGGCCCTTCCATTGCACTTTGGTTGGGCTAGCTTCTGAGGGCGCACAAACCTAACAAAGGTACATACAGACGCACACAGGCATCCAAGCACTGGTTTATGCGTCCTGATATCGCCCAATGGACTACGGTCTGGGGTGGAATATGGTGCGCCTCCGACAGTAGAAACTAGTGAGGTAAGCATCTAAGCAACAACAACTCTACTGATAAAAGACAATAGCATAGTTAATTTGTGCGCCTGTATACAAATCCTGCAGGCCACACAAAGAGAAACACGAGATAACATGGACAGAGAACGGATCTGAAACATTCCTGTATCTGATAGAGGGGTCAATATTTTTCCCTAATGGGTGTTAAGCGCCTAGACGAGATTAAGATGCTGAGCAGCGCATGAGCTGCAGTGGTCAGCGACCCATAGCTGACTGCTAACGTCAGGGCCGGCGAGCTAGAGCTGCCAAGACCCTTCTACACCTCCACGCGGTGATCCTGGATTATAGACTGCAATAGAGCAGACTGGCTAAGGAGAAGGGATCGAAGAGGGAATGCTAACCCGGTACTCAAAAAATGCTTGCTGAAGTCGGATCTGTTGGACCGAAAGGTGCAATTATCACAGTCAATCTGAAAACTACGACACAACGCATTCCGTTCTCTGGACTACATTCTGCTACTTAGGCCCGTGTCAGGGTTTGGTAGCGGGAGGTGGAGAACAAACGAAGCCAAGCCAAACGCCTAGACTTTCAAGACATTAACAATATTGTGGAGTTAATTCTTTGTCGTCCAGGAAGTACAGCACATGTTGAGAAAACATGTTCTATTATGTACAGAATGTGGTCAAAGGAGAATTCTAGATTAAGTGTTGAAACATTGAGGACTATGTTAGTTGAAAGGCAAATGTGTGCCATAGAGTGTGGGAAGTTTTATTATCAGGTCTTGAAAGACCACACTTTGTGACGCAAGATTACTTAATCAGAGAAATTTTCATGGTACGATCGTGGTGAAACACAAACCCACTCTGCGTCTACCTAAATTTGTGTATGGGATTCGGTCAGTGAAGAATATTTGTAAACTTTATTTAAAACGATTTTTGTAGTGTCCCCCTTTTTCATTAATACAGAATGTTCTATCTACCTTCGGTCAACTTATGTCGTTAGACGTCGTGGGGAGGTGCGACATTCTTTGTTTCATATTTTTTGGCAGGGGAAAATTCACAGGTCACTTGCCAGGTCAGTCCCAGCGTCTGTTAGCCCCTGGAATAAACGATCGCCTATTTTTGAGACTGGTGGAGGTGGAAGCGTAAATTCGTAAATAAAGAATATTACATGTAACATATCGTCCATTTCTGAATTGTCCAGTTTTTGCCATCCAAATGTCCAGTTTTTGACATCCAAATGTCCAGTTTTTGCCATCGAAATGTCCCATTTTTGTCATCGAGATGTTCCGTATTTTGCCATCCAAATGTCCCGTTTTTGCCATCGAAATGTCCCGTTTTTGCCTTCGAAATGTCCCGTTTTTGCCATCGATATGTCTCGTTTTTGCCATCGAAATGTCCCGTTTTTGCCATCGATATGTCTCGTTTTTGCCATCGAAATGTCCCGTTTTTGCCATCGAAATGTCCCGTTTTTGCCATCGACATGTCCCGTTTTTGCCATCGATATGTCTCGTTTTTGCCATCAAAATGTCCCATTTTTGCCATCGATATGTCTCGTTTTTGCCATCGAAATGTCCCATTTTTGCCATCGAAATGTCCAGTTTTTGCCATCCAAATGTCCCGTTTTTGTCTCAAAGACATATGGTCAGCCTACTTATCTTTGACTTGTCCACCTGTTTCTGTGACTGAAAGTTTAAATAGTATGTGGTATCAAGCCGTTCACCCAACCATCGTTACTCGCAACTACCAGCTCACGAGACAAGCTTGTACCCGTACTGTTTTTTTGTGTGTGCTTCCTTTCAAGCCTCGACATTCTCTGGCAACACTAGCCTTTGATAATAAAAACATTACACGTTCAATATATTCTTAAGTAAATCAACTTACTTTCCATTAAATTTGCAAAACAAGCACTTTTTTTCCAATCGGGTTAAAAATTGCATTTTTGTCTGGACAACATACACTAACAACCCTCTTCATTCTAGGTTGACGTTATTCTGAGTATCAGCCAGCTTGGCACGTCTCTAAATTAGTATGTATTTTGTCAAACGATCAATTCGTGTCAGTTGGTTGATACACTCTTAATTCTGTACCAGACTACAAGTCTGGTAAACAGTCGACTCACGTGACGAGATGTCCTATTAACGATTTCCAACGCTTGACTGGAGCCGGTCAATTATTCACTGGTACTGTTGTCCTAATTACTTCTGCTTAAATAAACAGAATCACGAGGCAAGTTGTGCTAAAACACTTGTTTAACCGGAAATCATTCTGATGGCCAGGTGTTTTTGTGATGTAATGACCTCATTACATATACTCGTACGTACTGAAAATGTAATGGTTTTGTCATTTGACGTGATTGTCTCTAAATCGTTTAGTCGACTGAATCTGTCACATCAGACAGCAGGGTTCAGACAACAGACAGACCAAGAGATGGAGAAATTGATTGGTGTTAAAAAACACTACGGTGAATGGATTGAAAATATCAATGGGCGCACGGATAACACACAAAAGATTGCACCTCCCTAGGAGGACTGGCTACATAAATGAACAGATGAGATATAATGCCTCCTGCAGAGTGAATTAAGGGACGTGTATTTTTTGTATGTTTGTTGTTCAATGTTAGGGAATTATACCTTCCTTTTGAACACGTGCGCTCCTGTCAATGTTACGCAGTAAGAAAAAATAAATGAAAAAAATGTAAGGCTAATTAAAATTAAATTGTATTTAAATTTTAAAAATCAGAAACTGCACCGAGACGAGAACATGAACAAAATCTACGTTACGACCAGCAGGTCTTCACCAGGGACAACAAATAACACAAATACTGAGTTAGCGAATCATAGAAAGAGGGAAGAATACATGTGTCAACAAATAAGGAGAAATGGTGTACTTATTTGATACGTGTCACATTACTACTTATCAGGTTGGGAGCTGGACTCCAAGCAGTTACAGAATAGCTTATTTGTGTGTGGGTGTGTGTGAGTGTGTGTGAGTGTGTGTGTGTAAAAGTGGGTATGGGGGGGGGGGGAGATCAGAGCGTGTGAGCATTCACACAATATTCACTACCAAGACCTTAACACTTAACAGCCTTGAAAAGTTCTGACTACCAATAAGACCGCAGTCGACACCAACCTCAGGACTACAGAAACAATCTATACATGAATTTGTAATTAATGATTTGTGAGTTAATTCAGCACATCAGTGTTGACTCATCCGATGAAAAAACGCGAACTGGGTTCAGCACGTGAATGTTAGCTCATCCAATGGAAACGCTGCATTTTCTAAGCTCAGTACGTGCATGTTAGCTCATCCAATAAGAACACGCCAGAATTTCTAACTCAGCGCATCATTGGTAGCTCATCCAATAGGATCACGCCGTATTGTCTGAGCTTGAGACGTCACTCTTAACTCGTCCGATGATATAAAACGCCGTATTGTCTGAACACATTAACGTTAACTCACCCGAAGAGAAGTAAAATGCCGCATTGTCTGAGCTCCCTTAGCACATAGACTGTGAATGAACCAGCAAAGTGTTATTCGGGCTAGTCCTTCTGGTGGCTCCATGCATGTTCTGCATGGTAGACGACGGCTCCAAACTCCTGTACCGGACACCACGGCAGCAGCAGAATAGGTACCTGTTGTAATACATCCTAAAGTGCCGACTAAGGAAGTAGAGTGCGAACGGATTAATACAAGAGTTGATGAACTGTAGACAAAACGCAATGATCTTGAAAGTGTGCCAAAAATGGTCGAACAAATCAGTGCTGAACCAGAACCACATAATGAATATGTGCCTCGGTAACCAGCAGACGACGAAGATGACAACGAAGCTGAGAACCACCCATGCTACTTTTTTTCTTGCAGCTATCTGGCGTTGATGATTGGCTAGTCCAGTTTTGGACTCGGTTGGAACGCTTCTGCTGCTATAAAACAGCATCCTGGCCATCATGGTGTAGAAGAATCCGATAGTCACTACTGGTATTATGAAGAACACAACAAGCCTGGTTGGGTAGAAGATCTGTGGGTAGGATTCTGACATCCATCCAGGAAACTGCTGACATACTGTCGTATTTGATCGTTGCATTTCTTCAGTACTGAACACAGCATCAGGAACAGCAAGCACAGCTGAGAACATCCATATCGACAATGCTATCCATACAGTTGCCCTCCGAGTGCATCCTGTAAGTTTGGCCATGGGCTGGACAATTGCAACGTATCGGTCAGCGCTGAGAGCCGTCAAGGTGAACACAGACACGCCCAATGATAACGTCTGGATGTACTCGTTAATCTTGCACACGATTGTCCCGAAAGGCCAGTTCTGCAGGGTATACAGCACAGATGTGACAGGGACTGAGACCAGGATCAGCAGGAAGTCTCCGAGGGACAAACTCACTATCAAAATGTTGGGAACGTTCCGCATCTCCTGATTAAATAAAAGAATACAGGTCAATGTCAAGTTTACATGTAAAATTAGAAAGAATATGCCAAATTCAAGTTTGCTTGTTGGGAAGACGAGCCCACGTCAAGGTCAAGTTTACTTGTTAGGCAGACATGAACAAGTCAATGTAAAGTTTGCTGGTTAGGAAGACGGACACACGTCAATGTCAAGTTAACTGGTTAGGTAGACGTCAACAAGTCAATGCCAAGTTTACCGGTTAGGTAGACGAGAACAAGTCAATGCAAAGTTTACCGGTTAGGTAGACGGGAACAAGTCAATGCCAAGTTTATCGGTTAGGTAGACGAGAACAAGTCAATGTCATGTTTACCGGTTAGGTAGACGAGAACAAGTCAATGTCAAGTTTACCGGTTAGGTAGACGAGAACAATTCAATGCCAAGTTTACCGGTTAGGTAGACAAGAATAAGTCAATGACAAGTTTACCGGTTAGGTAGACGAGAACGGGTCAATGTCAAGTTTACCAGTTAGGTAGACGAGAACAAGTCAATGCCAAGTTTACCGGTAAGGTAGACGAGAACTAGTCAATGTAAAGTTTACTGGTTAGATAGACGAGAATACGTCGAGGGTAAGTTTATTAGGTAAGTTAGAATAGAAAAGATAAAAGTAGTATTTACTGAATAAGGAAAATAAAATAATTGTGTTTGCTGGTTAGACAAAAGAAAACTGGTCAAGATTGTATTTACCGGTTAGATAAAAGAAGTCAGGTCAAGGCTATGTTTAATGGTTGTTTAAAATAGATAAAACAGGGCTGTTCAATGTCATATTTATAAGTTAGAGAAAATAGGGTTTTCAAGGTCATATTTATCAAATATAGGTCATGGTTCCGTTTGCTGGTTAGATTTTTTTAAAAATAGGTCAAGGTTATGTATACAGGGCAGATTTTTATAAAATAGATCAAGATTATGTTTACTTGTTCTAAACAGCTCTGTTTTTGCTTTAGATTAGAGAAAGTAGGGCAAGACAAAGTTACAATTGCGAGTGACCAGATTACAAATAGACAAGAAAGGATTTTGTTTATGCAGAATGGCAAATACTGTCAAGTTTGTACAAAGGGACAAAGAATGTCAAGTTACTACAAAAGGACAAAGAATGTCAAGTTTGTACAAAAGGACAAAGAATGTCAAGTTTATACAGAAGGCAAGGAATGTCAAGTTTGTACAAAGGGACAAAGAATGTCAAGTTACTACAAAAGGACAAAGAATGTCAAGTTTGTACAAAAAGACAAGGAAAGTCAAGTTTGTAAAAAAGGACAAAGAATGTCAAGTTTGTACAAAAGGACAAAGAATGTCACGTTTATACAAAAGGACAAATAATGTAAGTTTTTACAAAAGGACAAAGAATGCCAAGTTTATACAAAAGGGCAAAGAATGTCGTTTGTACAAAAGGACAAAGAATGTCAAGTTTCCACAAAAGGACAAAGAAAATGTGAAGTTTGTACGAAAGGACAAAGAAAGTCAAGTTTGCACAAAAGGACAAAGGGTATCAAGTTTATACAAAAGGCAAAGCATGTCAATTTTGTACAAACGAAGAAATAATATCAAGCTTATACAAAAGGACAAAAATGTCAATTTTATACAAAAGGAAAAATGTCAAGCTTGTACAAAAGGAAAAGAATGTCAAGTTTGCACAAAAGACAAAGAATGTCGAGTGTATTGGTAATGGCAAAAAGGCAAATCATGACAAGTTTGTACATAACGCAAAGAATGTAAAGTTTAAAAAAAAAGACAAAATAGGTCAAGTTTATACATAATAGCAAACATGTTCATTAGACAAAAACAGCGAATACCATTAAACAAAGAATGATATCAACGCTTTTATCTTTGATGGCATTATCACACCAACATAATCAATATAACCATTATCACCAAAAACATCATCAATATAACCATTATCACCAAAAACATCATCAATATAACCATTATCACCAAAAACATCATCAATATAACCATTATCACCAAAAACATCATCAATATAACCATTATCACCAAAAACATAATCAATATAACCATTATCACCAAAAACATCATCAATATAACCATTATCACCAAAAACATCATCAATATAACCATTATCATCAAAAACATAATCAATATAACCATTATTACCAAAAACATCATCAATATAACCATTTTCACCACCATCTTCATTACCATCATCATCATCACCAGCATCATTAATATCCATTATTATAACCACATTCGTATCGTTATTACCACAATCAATCATCATCATTTCTACAATAATAGTAATCCTCCCAATCGCCGTTGCCCACACCATCATCATGTTAATGATCGACAACCTCCATCATAATCATCCCAACTACCATCACCATCAAAATCGCCAGTACAATCACTATTATCAGCACAACCATCTTTATCATCACTTTTGATAACGGCCGTCTACGATCCCATATCAATATTAATCCACAGCGAGCACTCCTCCCAGATTGCTACTCCGTTTCGTCCCTAACTCCAGCTACACTGACTCCCTCTCCCCATGCTCTTCATCAATCATTCGTTGACCTCACAATACCTGTCCCTGTGGGTTCCAATTCAGTGCACGTCTTGTTATTGTTCTAGATCCTTGCTACAGACTATATGTCTCGCCTATGTCTTCTTATTAACCCCATGTTGAGCTTAGTGTCGTGTTCTTTGTCAAAAACATGTATGTGTTATTCTCAATCATTATCTCTCTCTCTCTCTCTCTCTCTCTCTCTCTCTCTTCTCTATTGCTCTATCTTCCTCGCTCTACCTTTTATCTCACTTTAGTCATAAATCCTTCTTAATGTACTTTATTTTCTCAACCTCATCTAATCTCTCTATTCTTTCCTTCATTCTCACCCCCCCCCCCCCCTTTCCTCTCTCTCTACCCGTCCGTCAATCCATATCTTTACTTTCTACATACACCTTACCTCTATCCCTCTGTCATCTCACTATACTCTCTCTTCCCCTCTTTCTATCTCTTTGTCACCTTTCAATGTCTCTGACGCTCATTACTCGTCTCTTGGCTCTTTATTCAACCACTTTTTCTACCACTCTCTCTACTACTCTCTCTTTGCATCTGTCCACTCCCTCTGCATTAATTATTTCCCCTTACTCTCTTCCCTCTCTCTATCACCTCACCCTATCCGTGGCACCTATCTTCCCTCTCTCTATTCCCCTGGCACCTCTCTTCCCTCTCTCTGCCCCGTCACTCTACCCGTGGCACCTCTCTTCCCTCTCTCTTTCCCGACACTCTGTCACCCCTCTTCCCTCTCTCTATCACATCTAATCCTCTGTCATCTCTCTACCTCTTTCTGTATCCCTCTCTGAACCTCTACTTCCACCAGTCTCTCTATCACCTCACTCTACCCCACCCCCCTTGTCACCTCATCACCTCTCTATTTTTCTCTCAACCTCTACCCTTTTCTCTCTATTCCTCTTTCTAGCTGCCCCTTTACTGCTTTCTCTTTCCACCCGTCTTCCACTCTCTCTATCACATGGCTCTGCCCCTCTCTACCTCTCGATATTCCCTCACCCTTTTTCTGTACCCCTCTTCGCTTCCCCTAGATATTCTTAACACCCCGCCCCTCCCCCAAATCAATTCTTATCTCCCATCTTTTCTTTGACCCATCAAAATCTATCATCCCCTCCATAACCTTCTCCTCCTCTACATATTCCAGACATCCCACAACTAAAGACTTATATATCTCATCTTCTGTCTCACTAAAGACTCCTATATCTCATCTTCTGTCTCACACCAAACATCCCACAACTAAAGACTCATATATCTCATCTTCTGTCCCACTAAAGACTCAAATATCTCATCTTCTGTCTCACACTAAATATCCCACAACTAAAGACTCATATATCTCATCTTCTGTCCCACTAAAGACTCATATATCTCATCTTCTGTCCCACTAAAGACTCATATATCTCATCTTCTGTCTCACACTAAATATCCCACAACTAAAGACTCCTATATCTCATCTTCTGTCTCACACCAAACATCCCAACTCTTAAGACTCCTATTTCTCAACTTCTGTCTCACTAAAGACTCCTATGTCTCATCTTCTGTCTCACACCAAACATCCCACAACTAAAGACTCATATATCTCATCTTCTGTCCCACTAAAGACTCCTATATCTCATCTTCTGTCTCACACCAAACATCCCACAACTAAAGACACCTATATCTCATCTTCTGTCTCACACCAAACATCCCACAACTAAAGACACCTATATCTCATCTTCTGTCTCACACCAAACATCCCACAACTAAAGACTCTTATATCTCATCTTCTGCCCCCCCCCCCCCCAAACATCCCACTTTTGCTCCCATCCCATTTAATGGAAATGACTACATCCCAAATAACCACCAAAACACTCCCATTAATCTGACACTCTCCACAGAAACATCCACATAATGCACACCGGATAAACACCATCTCATCTCATAGCCCTCCTATCCGAATAACTGATCCCCCCTATTCTGTTTCTCTCCTCCTTTCAATAATTTGAACTAATCTTACGTTTCCTCGCTTCTGCGATAAATAAAAGGCATTTCCTGTCTCTCTTCTTCTTACGTTTCCAAGTTCCATGGAAGACCCAGGAGCACAATAGAGCCTCCTCCAACCCTGTCACTAAATGAGACCAAGAACACTCAACAAATAACATCCCAGTGACAGTAACTGTCACTCACCGATCACCAGTCTCCCTTTGCACATTTCTTTGCCTCCTGGTTTTGTTTGATTTCCTACTTGGAACTCAAATTTCGTGAACAAATTTCACGTACCAAGTTTGGGCCCAAATCAGTCAGACGCAATTAAAACAAACTGCATCTTGGAACTTGCAAGTAAATTTTAAATAAACACGAAACCGCCTCTTAGGATTACAACAATTATTCTGTTTAGACTCCAACATAAAAGACAAACCTAGAAAAATATAATCTTTACAAATATGGGCAAGGAAGAAAATCATCTCTTCAGACTGGAACATAAGGAAAACCCTACAGAAAATAATTGTCAAGAATACGGATAAGAAAGAAAATCTTCTCTTCAAACTCGAACGTATAAAAAAAGAAACGAAAGAAATGTCATCTTTCCGAATAAGGACAAGGAAGAAAATAATCTCTTCAAATTTGAAAACGAGATGAAAAACAAATATATATATCATCATTGTGAATATGGGTAAGAAGAAAATCATCTCTCTTCAAACTCAAACACGGAAAAACTTATAGAAATATTATCTTTCTGAATATGAACAAGAATGAAAGTCATCTTTCTCTTCAAACTTAAACACAGAAAATCTTCTAGAAATATTATCTTTCTGAATCTGAACAAGGATGAAAGTCAACTTTCTAAACTTGAACACCAAGAAGAACCTAGAGGAATATGATCTTTCCGTTGTTAGCCCTGTCTGTTGATGCTGAGGATTGCCATTGGTTTTGCTAGTTTAGGAGGACATTGGCCAAACATCGCAACACTACACTTAAAGTTGTACTGCGCTGAATAGGAACCAAAGAGAAATGCGAGTTCAATGTCTGATAGCCTGAACTTCAAAGGTGCAGTCACAGAAGAAGAGAAAGAAGAAGAAGACAAAAGAAGAAAAAAGGAGAAAAAGGAAAGAGAACGAGAAGAAGAAGAAGAAGATGAAGAAGAAGAAGAAGAAGAAGAAGTAGGAGGCGAAAGAGAAGAAGAAAAAGACGAGGGAGAAGAAAGATAAACAGACGAAGAAAAAGAAAACAAAAAAGGAAAAAAAGAAGGAGAAGAAGAAAGCGAAGGAAACAATGAAGAAGAAGACGAAGAAGTAGTTGAAAAAATAAATAAACGCTCAATGGAAATGAAGACTTGATTACATTGGACTACTTTAATGTTAGAACGGGGGAAATTTATTTCAAACGAATGGAGCTAAAAAAGAGGAACACACAAGAGCGTAGCTGCAATAGAGAAGAGCTTATAAGTGCATGCATGGAACATTGTCTGATAATTCACACATTTTTTCCAATACAGAGAAAGGCATATTAAAATATAATACACGTGAACCTGCACAGGTGTAACATCACACATTGATTACATATTAATAAGGCAAAGATGAAAAACTGACTCCATCGTAATCCGCAACATCGGTGTGTGTATTAATCATTGGTTGGGAGTTAGTTAGTTGGTTAGCTAGTTAGTAGATTAGTAGGTTAGTAGGTTAGCTAGTTAGTTAGTAGGTTAGTAAGTTGGTTGGTTGGTTAGTAGGTTTGTTGGTTAGTTAGTTGGTTCGTAGGTTAGTAGGTTAGCTAGTTAGTTAGTATGTTAGCTAGTTGGTTAGTTAGTTAGTTAGTTAGCTAGTTAGTTAGTTAATGGGTTAGTTAGTTAGTTAGTTTGTTTGTTAGTTAGTTAGTTAGTAGTTAGTTAGTTACCTAGTTAGATATTTAGTTAGTTAGTTAATTAGTTAGTTAGTTAGTAGCTAGTTAGTTAGTTAGTTAGTTAGTAGTTAGTTAGTTAGTTAGTTAGTTAGCTAGTTAGTTAGTTAGTTAGTTAGTTAGTTAGCTAGTTAGTTAGTTAGTTAGTTAGCTAGTTAGTTAGTTAGTTAGTTAGTTAGCTAGTTAGTTAGTTAGTTAGTTAGTTAGCTAGTTAGTTAGTTAGTTAGTAGTTAGTTAGTTAGTTAGCTAGTTAGTTAGTTAGTTAGCTAGTTAGTTAGTTAGTTAGTTAGTTAGTTAGTTAGTGAGTTAGTTAGTTAGTTGCCCATCGCAAGCAATGATGACGACATCATTAGACTGTTTTGTCTTGATGATCTAACATACGCTGTATTTGGATTATAGCGAGACAAGAACTGCGCTGGTCATCAACCTCACTCTCTGGTCCCGAGCTACCGTCGACCAGTGGCAAGACATAACTCAGGATACAAGCACTCTGGTCCCACCACCCGTAAGAACAGTGTTCACTTGTCGAATTACGAGATCGATCCCTAACGGCTTCTGATCATCGCTTTGAGAGACGAGTGTCTGACCTCTCGGCCACAGCGAACCTCAGAAGACTGCATAGCCATTAGACTACCATTTTCCCATTTCAGTTGGGGAGTTTGATCACACAGTACCCAGTTGATGATTGACATGTTCATGCTCTCATAAGTCAAATCCCTCGCAGCCATGCTGGGTCTGGAGGGGTCTGGGCTGATGGATCTGGAATTGTCAGTGGCCATCTCTTTCCTGATCAGACGGTCAGCACTGATCAGCAACCATGGGTTCACTACTCCTTCCGCCTCCACCGTCCGCCTCCCGTCCGCCTCCACCGTCCGCCACCTCCGTCCGTCTCCACCGTCCGCCTCCACCGTCCGCCTTCACCCTATGGTGTTTACCTGAACATTTGCTGCCCTTCAGAAGTACTAATGACGATGTTGGAACGTATTTTTCATAGATGTCTCCGATGATGTCTACACGAGAGCGGGACGTGTAGAGAAAATGCTAGTAATATGCAAGATGATAGTTAACTTAACTTAACTTAACGTCTTTATACTGGTTTAGACGACTCTGCAGAGTCTGTATAAAACCAGTTTCATTTACATTACCTTGCTCTAAAGGTTATGCCCATCCAATCTATTCTTAAATCCATTAACTGTCTCTGCCTCCACTACCTCCTGGGGCAATGCTTTCCAAGCATTCACCACTCTCTGACTAAAAAAAGATTTCCTAATATCTAACCTGGACCTCTCTTTGGTCAACTTGTAGCTATGCCCTCTTGTTTTGTGGGTGGCTGTTTTAAAAAAACAACTTGTTATAGTCCAATTTATCCATTCCTCTGATCATCTTACAAACCTGTATTGTCACCGCGAATTCTTCTCTCTTCTAGACACTGTAGGCCAGTTTTTCTGAGACTTTCCTCATAACTGTAATTCTAGAATCCTACTATCAGCTTTGTCGCTCTTTTTTGCATTCTTTCCAGTATGTTTATATCCCCTCTATGATAAGTTGCCCAAGGTGAGAAGTCAATGACGTAGACAACAAAAACCGGCTTGAATGCATGACGTTGAATGTTGGGATGGAAGAAAAGTTAATTAGGAAATACATATCAGACTGAGTAATGAAAACAATGAAGGATTATGATGCGCGAATCAATTTCTAAAATTGATATTGATTGATGTTATGACCAAAAGTATCGTGTGAACGCGTTCAAGATTTGAAAACGTGATAAAGAAATTATATTGACTTCAATGACTGCACGGCTGTTATCGATACTAGGAGGGAAAATATGTATTTGATTAGATGTACGTGAAAGCACAGCACGATGAAAAATATGGTACACAAAACCTATCCAAATAGGTGGCCTGTCATATATATATAGTCATATGAATCCATGTCAGACAACAGCAGCGAAGGCGAGCTTCGATAAAGTTAGCAAACTTCAAAACTAAGCCATGAGAATTATAACAGAAGGCATGAAGTCAACGCCAATTGTAGAACTTGAAAAGATTACAAAACTGCAATCCATGACCGATAGAAGAGACTGCAGAGCCCAGCTGCAGTCAGAGAAACTCCGAAGACTGACCGACCATCCAATGCACCAGAAACTAAACAATTTGGGAAATGGGAAACTAAAGCGGAGAAACTTTGCAGAAATAGCCAAAGCAAAGATGCACGAAGATCCCATAAACGCTCTAACAACACCAAAACCCATCACTACTGTACGCAAACCTACCTGGAGGCAGGATATATTTCCAGAGGTGGTAGAAAATATACCAGGTATTGGAAACAAAAACTGCCAGACTGAAAAAGAAAGGAGAGATACTACCCTAAGCTTCATATCGAAAAGCTACCCAAGCATGGACTGGACCCATGCATACACCGACGGTTCTGTAACAAACACTACTCAGAACGGAGGGGCAGGAGCATTCCTGAACCTACCAAATGGCAAACAAATAACACTGTCATTCGCTACTGGTAAGTACACAAGCAATTTCAGAGCGGAGGCAGAGGCACTGAGGGCGGCAGTGGAAGAAATGGTGACACACAATGAAAATGATAGCCATATAGTCCTGCTTACAGATGCTCTCGCCGTAGTCACAGCGCTAAAAAGCCAGAAAAATACTGAGCTTAATGACTCAAGAGCAGCACTCTGCAAACTGTGCCAGCAGTCCGCAAGAAAAAGGGTAATGGTACAGTGGGTCCCATCACACTGCAACATTCAAGGCAACGAGGAGGCAGACAGACTGGCAAAAGAAGGTGCAAGACTACCACAAACAGATACTAGTATGACGTACGAAGAGTCAAAACGGCTTATCAAAGCCAGATACATGACCAAATGGGAAACCAAACATACTAGTTACACCAAAAACGATGATTATTACCAGTTGAACAGAAGAGAGCAGGTCGTTGTCTTCAGACTTCGCACTGGCCACAATAGACTGAGGTACCACCTATTCAACAAATTGAAGATAGGTGGCACCGACGAATGCCCGTGCGGTACTGGTAAAATGACCGCTGAACATCTGCTGCAGAACTGCCCGACATACGAGGATCAGAGAGAGCAGATGTGGCCATCACCAGTGGAACTGCAAGACAAGCTCTATGGCAGTGTCGACAGCCTCAGGATGACCGCCGCTTTTTTCGAAAAAATAATGGTTACTGTCTGACTGCGTACGAAGAAGAAGAAGAAGAAGAAGAAGAAGAAGAAGAAGAAGAAGAAGAAGAATCCATGTCAGGAGATGAAAGCAGGTAGAATAACACAAACAACGGGACGGAAGGGGGAAGCAGTCAGTTCGACGCTAGACCGGAAACTCACAATTAACATAGTAATGACACAACTAACACAAGATAGGAAAATCCATGACATAGAAATGAAGATAGTCATGACAAATCTAAAGAAATTAGAAATGGACATTATTTTAAAGAAATAGGCAACGAAATTAAACATTTCTTTTAGAAACTAAAACCAACTAAAAAGATAAACAGGAAAGGGATCATCTTGGAAGCAGCCATAGCGGATACGCTCAAGATAAAATGTTGAATATAAAACTTAAAACAAGACAAAAACAGTTTTGTGAATACTGAAGTAAAATAATAAAAGCACACTAACAGAGAGCTATTTAAAACATGACCAAGACGCAGGAAGATTATATTATTTATCAAATAGCAAGACGAAATACCAAACGAGTAATCAATATTGATAAGGAATCATTGAAAAAAGTATGGAGACCTTCAATATACTTCTCCAAAAGCTTCACAAAAGAGGGTTGTACGTTATGAAAGCCTTGATTGTGAGAGGTTCAATCCTTCTTCAATTAATAAAGCCAACAATGGATCCCAAACATTTGAACTACCTTTTTCGTTTTCTGTTTTTGTTGTGATTCGTACTCTCCAAAATGCTGCGTCGAAGTGAAGGGAGCGAATTGAGACAAGTTAACACGTTTAAATACATGGGCACATACATAACATCAGATGGAAGATGTATACCTGTGCACATGCATAACATCAGATGGAAGATGTATACCTGTGCACATGCATAACATCAGATGGAAGATGCAACTATGAACTAAAATGCAGAATAGCACAAGCAAAATCGGTGGACCAGACCAAGAAAGGAATATCATGCAACAAAACTGGAATTGAGAAAGAGAGTCCTTGGATGCTACGGGGAACCAGTACTGACATATGGTAGTGAATCATGGACAATCAGCAAACAAGCGGATAGATCTTTGGCAGCAATGGAGATGTGGTTTTACACAAGAATACTGTGGATCCCATGGACTACAAAGAAGACGAATGATACAATACTCGAAGAGACACACACACACAACAAAACCTGATTGCAAGGATCAGAACAAGACAGTAATCCTTTTTCGAACATGTTATGAGAGGAGGCGGCTTGAAGCACGTTGTGACAACGGGAAAGATAGCAGGACAGAAAGGCAAAGGAAGGCAGAGAGAGATGATTTTGGACAGCCTGAGTGAATGGCTTGTGCAATAATCAACAACAGAGTTGGTAAACGACACAGTGTCCAGAAGAGAGAAGAATTCGTGGTGCCTTAATTTAGGTTTATAAGATGATCAGAGGAACGGATAAATTAGACTATAACAAGTTTTTAAAAATACAGCCACACACAATAACACGAGGGCACAGCTACAAGTTGACTAAGGAGAGGTCTAGATTAGATATTAGGAAGTATTTCTTTAGTCAGATAGTTGTGAATGCTTGGACTGCATTGCCAAGGGAGGTGGTGGAGGCAGGTACAGTTAATGCATTTAAGAATAAATTAGATGCGTATAGTTTTTAGAGAAAGGTGATGTATATGGAACTGGTTGTATACAGACTCTGCAGAGTCTTCTAAACCAGTATAAAGACATTAAGTTAAGTTAAGACACACATGATAGAAATGGATGGAGGTCAATAATCGGAAACGCCAAACGGCAGGACACCTGATGCTGATGCTCTTTCTGTTTCCTGACCAAATAGTAAAACAGATTTGCATTGAAGATGAAATTTCTTTATTCTTGCGCTGGACTGAATTTGTTTTTATTTTCATAAGTTCCCCAACGCATTATAAGCTCCTCTTACTTTTTGAATTCATATTTTTTAATCTTGAACTATACCTGGGGCCATGTTTATATTTTAACTAAGAAAAATGACTGCTCCTACTTCCTGTCAGTTGTCCCCATACACAATCTTATTGTCGCTAGCCGTTTAGTTATCTGCTTTGATATCATCGTCATCTTTATTAAATGATAGTCATAAGTTGTCCATCTTGTTCAACATAGGCGTCACATTGTCTGTAACCCATGAGCCTGACGCCCTGTGAGTGTTGTGCAGCAGTCTCCTGTCTTCTTCTTCTTCTGCGTTCGTTCTCAATCTCCCACTACCAAGCCCTGTACAGGTCTTCGCAAGCAGCAGGATGTAGTCCTGAGAACGGAATGCGTTGTGTCGCTAGCTTACAGCTTGGCTGAGATATTTGCACCTTTCGCTCCGACACATCCGTCTCCTGTATTTCGACACTGTCTGCTATGACTGTAAAGGCCGATCCGCTAGTGACAGTCACTGCCACAGATTATACAACCAGACTGAGGAGGCTGGTTCACCGAGGTATTCCTTGATCTCTTCAGCCTTTCTCTTTCCTCTGCAGCCTGAATGCCTCTACGAGCGTCGGCAGCCACTATGCCCCACCAACTGCCTCCAAACAACTCTATTTTCAGCAATTGTTTCCCAACTCTCGGATAAGATGTCGCATGACTTCAACAGCGCAGAAGCATTATCATTACAGTTAACCCTACCCACCCCCCACCCACCCCCCACCTACACACTTTACGTAGAAGAGGTGTGTGCTGTACCTTCTGTCGTTACCACTATATTCAACCATTGTTAATCGTCATTTGTGATAAGACTAGCAAGTTCAGTGGGTTAACTATTTCAGGCTTACTAAGGGATAGCATAGAACGGTTTAATGCCACCATCAATAATACAGACACGACCGTATCACCACCATCACCTTAATCACATCTATAATATGTGTCACCACCATCACCTTAATCACATCTATAATCTGTGTCACCACCATCATCTTAATCACATCTATAATCTGTATCACCACCATCACCTTAATCACATCTATAAACTGTATCACCACCATCACCTTAATCACATCTATAATCTGTGTCACCACCATCACCTTAATCAGATCTATAATCTGTATCACCACCATCACCTTAATCACATCTATAATCTTTATCACCACATCACCTTAATCACATATCTAATCTTTATCATCACATCACCTTAATCACATCTATATATTTTTATCACCACCATCACCTTAATGACATCTATAATTGTTATCACCACCATCACCTTAATCACATCTATAATCTTTATCATCACATCACCTTAATCACATCTATAATTTTTTACCCCCATCACCTTAATGACATCTAAAACTTTTATCACCACCATCACCTTAATCACAAGATAATCTTTATCACCACATCACCTTAATCACATCTATAATCGTTATCACCACATCACCTTAATCACATCCTAAATCTTTATCACCACATCACCTTAATCACATCCATAATATTTACCACCCCATAACCTTAATCACATCTATAATCTTTATCACCACCATCACCTTACTCACATCTATAATCTTTATCATCACATCACCTTAATCACATCTATAAATTTTATCACCACCATAAACTTAATGACATCTATAATTTTTATCACCACCATCACCTTAATCACATCTATAATCTTTATCACCACCATCACCTTAATCATATCTATAATCTTTATCACCACCATCACCTTAATCACAAGATAATCTTTATCATCAGCGTTATTATCACCATCACTATCATCATCATCACTATCATCACTATCATCACCATCACTATCACCATCACCATCACCATCATCATCACCATCACTATCACCATCACCATCACTATCACCATCACCATCACCATCACCATCATCACCATCACTATCACCATCACCATCACCATCACCATCACCATCACTATCACCATCACCATCACTATCACCATCACCATCACCATCACCATCACCATCACTATCACCATCACTATCACTATCACTATCACTATCACCATCACTATCACCATCATCATCACCATCACTATCATCACCATCACTATCATCACCATCACCATCACTATCACCATCACCATCACTATCACCATCGTCATCATAATATAACATCCCCACCGCCACCATCGTGATCATCATCGATATAAAATAATTGCAATATCAACCACATGACCTTCATCACCATCATCACCACAACCGCCAATATCACCCCCGTACCGATTATTACCAACACCATAACTAACACCACCACACTCACCACCACAATTCTCCCTATGCCCACACCCATCATCACCAGCAATAATACTACGTCCATCATTCACACAAACAAATCCACATGGAATATCAATCATCCATACCTTATTGGCTAGGACGGAGACAATCAAAGTGCCATTTCCCACCAGGCCAAAGACAAAGATGACACCAAACAGGGCTGGAACTGCGATGCTTGCCACACTAGAGATCAAGGCCCACCTGTAGACGTAGGTAGGAGACAAGGTTATCAATGAGATGATCGATAAGACGGTCAGGTCCGTCCTTCACAACTTGGAGGTCGACTTCTAGCATAGCTCTGAAGAGGGTTAGGTGGCTTTCAGTGCTAGCTCAGTTCTTCTTCTTCCTCTTCTTCTTCTGTTTCTTCTGTTTCTTCTTCTTCTTCTTCTTCTTCTTCTTCTTCTTCTTCTTCTTCTTCTTCTTCTTCTTTTGTTTCCTATTTTTCTTCTTCTTCTTCTTCTTCTCCTTCTTCTTCTGTTTCCTCTTCTTCTTCTTCTTCTTCTTCTTCTTCTTCTTCCTCTTCTTCTTCTTCTTCTTCTTCGTCTTCTTCTTCTTCTCCTTCTTCTTCTTCTTCTTGTTCTTCTTCTGTTTCTTCTTCTTCTTCTTCTTCTTCTTCTTCTTCTTCTTCTTCTTCTTCTTCTTCTTCTTCTTCTTCTTCTTCTTCTTCTTCTTCTTCCTCTTCTTCTTCTGTTTCCTCTTCTTCTTCTTCTTCTTTTTCTTCTTCTTCTGTTTCCCCTTCTTCTTCTTCTTCTTCTACTTCTTCTTCTGTTTCCTCTTCTTCTTCTTCTTCTACTTCTTCTTCTTCTGTTTCCTCTTCTTCTTCTTCTTCTTCTTCCTGGTCTTCTTCTTCTTCTTGTTCTTGTTCTTCTTCTTCCTTGTCTTCTTCTTCTTCTTCTTCTTCTTCTTCTTCCTCATCTTCTTCTTCTTCTTCTTCTTCTTCTTTTTCTTTTTCTTCTGCATCTTCTTCTACTACGTCTTCTTCTTCTTCCTCTTCGTCTTATTCCTCTTCTTCTTCTTCTTCTTCTTCTTCTTCTTCTTCTTCTTCTTCTTCTTCTCCTTCTTCTACTACGTCTTCTTCTTCTTCTTCTTCTTCGTCTTATTTTTCTTCTTCGTCTTCTTCTTCTTCTTCTTCCTCTTCTTCTTCTTCTTCTTCTTCTTCTTCTTCTACTACGTCTTCTTCTATTCTTCTTCTTATTCTTCTTGTTTATCTTTTTTTTTTCCTGACGTACGTCGTGGAAAAGACGTTGTTACGTTGTAGTTTACATTGAAGCTGCGATGGATCAGGTCAGGTGTTGTCAAGTCGGGCTAGGCTGGGTCAGGTCAAGGCGGGTTAGGTCAAGTCAGGTTAAGTAAGGTCAAATCATGTCATGTCAGGGCAACTGAGGTCAAGTAAGTCAAGCCTTGTCAATTCTAGTTAAGTCAAGTCCGATCAAGTGAAGTCAGGTCAAGTCAAGTTAATTAACTGCCAAGCAACCAGGGACCGTCGCGCCGACCACCCATTGCCACGAATGATGGACAAGTCCCAGACAACAAGAAGGGTATTTGGAGTGGAGCCGATGTGTGTTAGCCAGACGTTCGTGGGCGGCTCTGGGGACTACTCAATTGGGGGTGGGGCGATTTTTTCCCTCCCCTTGTTTCCAGACATTGATGTAGAAGCTGGTGAGCCGGAACGTCCTGAAAGAGGTGTGCCACATTGTGGAAGAAAGAGAGGCTGCGCCGAACCGGAAAGTCTAATTTATCCATTCCTTTGATTATCTTATAAACCTGTATTGTCACCTCGAATTCTTCTCTCTTCTAGGCACTGTAAATCGATTTTTCTGAGTCTTTCCTCACAACTGTAATTCTGGAATACCACTATCAGCTTTTTCGCTCTTTTCTGTCTTCTTTCAATCAAGTTTATATCCCCTCTACGATAAGGACTCCACACATGTACACATTACTCAGTCTAGGTCTAACTAATGATTTATACAGTTTGACAATCACTTCCTTGCTTCTCTGTTTAAAATATCGTTCAATCATACCTAACATTGCATTTGCCTTTTTCCCTGCTACCTGCATTTGCTCACGTTACCTGTATGATCTGTTATAACTCCTAGGATCTTCTGAGATCCTTTGACCGATGTCTGATAAGACAATGAGCGATAATTGCGCATGGTGCGCGTGCGTTGCAGTAACAAACTTCCGCCACTCAGTCTGGTATGCAACTCGATCATTGCATTCTACCAGGGGACGGCGTGGCCTAGTGGTTCAGTGGCACGGCTCACAATCCGAAGGTGCTGGGTTCGATCCCCATCACAGCCCCGGCCATTACCCCGGGGAAGCAAACCCTTAGAAAATGCAGGAGGAAGCAGACCCTTACATAAAATGCATGTTGAAGTCGGATGCACTGGGCCGACAGGCGCAAAATAAAAACTACAGTACAACGCACACCGCCTAGGGGAACAGAGAAATAAGGCGAACGCAAAACAAAACAAAAAGAAACAAAAAGAGCATTATACCAATTAACATACAGTTTGGGAGGAAGGATTCCGTCTTCATGTGATAATATCTTTTTTTTTTAACACCGTCAGACAAGTTCCCGTGATGTTTACACTGTCAGACTAGCGAGTTCCCTTGCTGTTTACGCCATCAGACAAGTTCCAGTGATGTTTACGCCATCAGATAAGTTCCAGTGATGTTTACGCCATCAGACGTTCCAGTGATGTTTATACCATCAGACTAGTTCCCGTCATGTTTACACCATCAGACTAGTTCCCGTGAAGTTTACACCATCAGACTAGTGTAACAGTTCCCGCCGGAGCAAGGGGAGTTTAGGATGCCTGAACATGTTAAAGTTTAAAGCTACCTAAATGCATGTCAAGGTCACTCACCGTCTCAGCAAGGGAGAACAGAGTTGGGTTAAGGAATGTGGACAGGTAGAAACTGACCACTGGCCTTCCGATTTTGGTAGGGGGAGATTGATTGACAGACGAAATTGGCAACGGGGCTTGCTGCGAGAGAATGAGTGACAGGTGTGCAAAGTGTTTCGTTCCAATTGGGATTGAAGATGACCATTACCTGAGATCGATTGGTCAAGCTCTGGCCTTGCTTGAGGATATATAACTCGAGACAAAGTTTAGCTCGGGAGGCTGGAGGAGAGATGGAGAGTGAGGGAGAGAAAGAGGCTGTATGGAGGAGAGTGAGAGAGAGAGACTGAATGTAGATAGTATGTTTAACTCACCGACTTAGGTAGAGGAGCGATTGATAGACTGTTGGACGAATGTTTAGTGATAGAACAGGATCGCTCAAATAGGTGTTTGAGTTTTGCATTAATAGATAATCTGAACGTGTGTTTGTAAGCAAGGACACATTGTGAACGAGTTATGTCGAGATCGCTCGCCTGAGGGGATTTCAGTGAGGCAGAGTATTTGATAAGGTGTGTTGAGAACGCAGTTAAGGTGATGTGTGTGTGATGTAATTGCAAGGCAATAGAACTGGGTTTTTAGTTAGTTGGGAATTCCATCAATAGCTAATGCTTACAATTCCCGTTTTAGTAGAATGTTTAGTTAAGATATGTATTATATTGTGTTTGTAATTTCTCTACTCATTCTATGATATGAGTATGATATAATAAATATGCCACCTGCTGTGTGATATGTCATTTACTGAGTATGGTCATGATGATGTGGATGAGTGTGAGAATGTTCTAAGTTAGATCACGGCCAGAAGAGGGTCTGCTACACTAGTTCCCGTCATGTTTACACCATCAGACAATTTCCCGTGATGTTTACACCACCAGACTAGTTCCCGTGATGTTTACACCATCAGACAAGTTACCGTGATGTTTACACTATTAGACACGTTTCCGTGATGTTTACACCATCAGACTAGTTCCCGTGATGTTTACACCATCAGACAAGTTCCCGTAATGTTTACACCATCAGACAAGTTCTCGTGATGTTTACACCATTAGACAAGTTCCCGTGATGTTTACACCATCAGACAAGTTCCCGTGATGTTTACACCATCAGACAAGTTCCCGTGATGTTTACGCCATCAGACAAGCCCCCGTGATGTTTACACCATCAGACTAGTTCCCGTGATGAGTTGTTTGAAGCTCACTTTAGCTTCGTTCCTTTTTGAATAGTTGGGCAAGTGTATCTTCCATAACTGGGCCAGTGTATCTTTTATAATTGGGCCAGCGTATCTTCTATAATTGAACCAGTGTATCTTCCATAATTGAACCAGTGTATCTTCCACAATTTAACCAGTGTATCTTCAATAATTGAACCAGTGTATCTTCTATAATTGGGCCAGTGTATCTTCCATAATTGGGCTAGTGTCTCTTCTATAATTGAATCAGTATATCTTCCATAGGTGTGCCACTATATCTTCATAATTGGGACAGTGTATCTTCCATAATTGGGCCAGTATATCTTCCATAGTTGTGCCCCTATATCTTTCATAACTGGGCCAGTGTATCTTCTAAAACTATCCTCAGAAATCGATGTTAGGAAATACGAGAAACCATTTTGGATATTTCCTTTGTGTGACTCTGGAACACCCCAAACAAAACAGCTCTGGAACACCCCAAACAAAACAGACATACAGAATACATGCCAATCGTGCATATTCTGATCCTGGTGTGCGGCGCATTGTGTAACAGGTCTAACGTTATTCTATCTTAAGTCACGGTACTATCTAAACGTATATATAGCAGAGGAGCTTGTGGCCGAATGGTTTCGAGGTCTGCCTGCCGACAAGGAGGGCAGCTGTTCGAACCCCTGGTATGTATTATGTTGTTTTTCCTGTTGTGGGTGAAATAAACAAACATAGCCAGCACACGACGTGGCGATAGCAGTGGCAAAGCGGCCTGTAGTCCTCAGCCTTCAAAACCCCTCGAAGTATCCCAGCAATGGGAAAAATGTCGTATGACAGTTTGAATTTTTTGTTTAAATTATTATTTTATAGCCGGTCCTAACCTAAATGTCTCCCTTTATTACTATCTTTCTTCCTTACCACTTTCACTCTTTAACTCACACTTTAATTAAACCACTAACAAATATTTGAAAAAAAGCCAAACAAAGAATGTTTATTTCACAAACATCATACACATCATATCAATAAACGAGGCTCGTAAATCGTATTATATTGCTCATCAATTATTGACTAATTTTAATGTCTCTCAAGAATTTTGATATCATCACTCCTCTAACTGACTAAAAATACTTTCAAGAGGTTCGTGCAATTAGCATAGGACTAACTCTTGCACTGAACTGTCCCCATGGTTCTACTCAAGTGGTCGGAATCTAGCGATTGTTCTATCCACCATCTATATCTCTGTGCGTTGATATAATGCTGTCTAGCTACTTGTTCTCGGACCTAACCTGTCTGTCCTCGCTCGTCTGATGACCCTGTGTTCCACGTCTCAGCTTACACAACGTGAATGTCTTTGGAGCGTCTTATCTCGTCTCAACGTAAGACAGATGTCTACTGAGCCTCTTGTCTCATTTCAACATAAGGCCGATGTCTACTGAACCTCTTGTCTCGTCTCAACGTAAGGCATATGTCTGCTGAGCCTCTTGTCTCATCTCAACATAAGGCCGATGTCTACTAAGCCTCTTGTCTCGTCTCAACGTAAGGCATATGTCTACTGTGTCTCTGCTTTGTGGAAGAAGATGGGGTTTCTTGAAGTTGGGACGCAAGGCTTGAAGACAAAGATACACACGAAGACATACAGACAGTAAAGGAAGTTAGATACAAAGGGATGTGGGACAGAGAACGTCCAGAGTCTGAGGTAGTGGAGGAGGGTTGCTGATCGGCTGAAGGAAGGCTATCCATTAGTCGGAGGACTGCCCGCTGGTCGGAGGACTGCTCAATGCTCGGAGGAGGGCTGCCCGATGGTCGGACGGACTGCCCACTGGTAGGAGAATTGCTCAATGCTCGGAGGAGGGCTGCCCGATGGTCGGACGGACTGCCCACTGGTCGGAGGACTGCCCAATGCTCTGAGGAGGGCTGCTGATTTGTCGGAGGGCTGCTCATTGCTCAGAGGAGGGCTGCTCATTGCTCGGAGGAGGGCTGCTCATTGCTCGGAGGAGGGCTGCTCATTGCTCGGAGGAGAGCTGCTCATTGCTCGGAGGGCTGCTCATTGTTCGGAGGGCTGCTCATTGCTCGGAGGGCTGCTCATTGTTCGGAGGAGAGCTGCTCATTGCTCAGAAGAGGACTGCCCACTGGTCGGAGGAGGACTGCCTACTAGTCGGATGAGGACTGGTCATTGGTCGGAGAAGGGCTATCCATTGGTCGGGGGACTGAACACTGGTCGGAGGAGGGTTGTCATTGGTCGGATGACTGCCTACTGATTGGAGGAGGGCTGTTCATTGGTTTGAGGACTGCCTACTGGTCGAAGGAGGGATGCCGTCCGGAGGAGAGCTGCCGATTGGTCAGAGGAGATAGAGTTGCAATGCTTAAATTTCCGGCAAACAACTGCGGACTGGGGAAAAACATAATTTGTTCAACAAAAATTAGAATTTGGGAAAACAGACATGTCCACATAGTAGACGTGCCGGCTCCACAACAGGAGCAAAGTGACAGCATGACCCTTCATAACCCAATTGTAGTTTAAACTGAAGTGGCCAAGAAAATGTGAAACGAGAGGAAGAAGAAGAACAACAAAAAGAAACAGAAAACGAAAAGAAGGAAGAAACAGAACAAAAACAGAAAATGAAGAAGAATAAGAAGACAGTTTTTTTTACTGTAAACGTGACTGTTCTAACCAGACGACTCATCACTTAACAGAACAGACACTGCCCGTTTCTTATTGCAGCCAAAGCAATTTCAATCAGTTGGAAATCTAGTTTATGGCGTACCTAGCAACCAATGCGGGCGTTTCGTGTCCTGTGAGATAAGTCTGTGATTAGTGAGAAAAATGTCTCGATCATGGATGCCAGGTTAGCATTTTAAAAGCCAAATTCATGACGTTTGGATTTTATAAAATAGGTTAGCTTTATAAAATGTGCGTGTAAATATGTTTAAATAAAATATTCTTTTTTCCGCGTAGTGGGATGAAGCGGTCGGAAAATTATTTGGGTTATTGTGTAAGTCTTTTTAGCTAACCAAATTAATTCAATGCATAGACAAAATTAAAAGTGTAGTTTGTTATATCATGTTTAAGATGTAAAATAAATAAAATTAAATAACATACTTCCCAACTTGGTTCACTTCCAAATTTGGATCACTTCCCTACTTGGATCTCTTTCAAACTAGGATCACTTCACAACTTGGTTCACTTCCAAACTAGGTGCACTTCTCGAATTGGTTCACTTCTCGAATTGGTTCACTTCCAAACTTAGTTCACTTCCCAACTTAGTTCACTTCACAACTTAGTTCACTTCCTTACTTGGTTTATTTCTCGAATTGATTTACTTCTCAAATTGGTTCATTTCACTACTTGGTTCATTTCTCGATTTGGTTCACTTCCCAACTTGGTTAACATTCCTACTTGGTTCATTTCTTGAACTGGTACACTTTCACACTTGGTTCATTTCTCGAATCGGTTCACTTCTCACCGACCACTAAAACCGAATTTGAAGAAGATGTCGCTATCATATATTTTTAATGTTTTTAATACATCATCATCACCCTTATGTAGCATTTCCTTTGCAGTACTTAAAGGCACAGTCTGCTCCAGAGTCATAGCTAAACATTCCTTGACATCTTAATGCCATTTTGTTCTGTGTTTCCCATCCCAGCACCAAATCTTTCATTACCGTTCTCGCAAGACCTTTGTGTCTTTTGATGTGGTCAAAGTATTTCAATTTCTGTTTATGATGTAATTTATGAACCAGTTCTTCTCTATGCCAAACACTTGTCGAATGTCTGCTTTCTTCTTTTTTTAGATCCATTCCATTCTGTTAACCTTTCTATAACATTTTGACTTGAAGGACTCGATTATCTTCCTTGAGGTTTAAGTAACTGTCCATGTTTCACAGACGTATACTGCCACAAGAAATAGACAGGTTCAGGAAATTTTCATTTTTGTTGGTTTTCTGGTATTCTATCGTAGTTTTTTGAGGTTCTATAGCGTCTGATTTGTTTTTAATACATAATTTAATTATTCTGGTACCACCCACCTGAAAGCTAAAAGGGCCAACTAGTAGAGGCTACCACCCACCTGAAAGCTAAAAGGGCGAACTAGTTGAGGCTACTCGAAAGCTAAACGGGCCAACTAGTGGAGGCTACAGCCCACCTGAAAGCTAAAAGGGCCAACTAGTGGAGGCTACCACCCACCTGAAAGCTAAAAGGGCGAACTAGTGGAGGCTACCACCAACCTGAAAGCTAAAAGGGCCAACTAGTGGAGGCTACCTCCCACCTGAAAGCTAAAAGGGCAAACTAGTGGAGGCTACCTCCCACCTGAAAGCTAAAAGGGCCAACTAGTGGAGGCTACCACCCACCTGAAAGCTAAAAGGGCCAACTATTGGAGGCTACCACCCACCTGAAAGCTAAAAGGGCAAACTAGTGGAGGCTACCACCCACCTGAAAGCTAAAAGGGCAAACTAGTGGAGGCTACCTCCCACCTGAAAGCTAAAAGGGCCAACTAGTGGAGGCTACCTCCCACATGAAAGCTAAAAGGGCAAACTAGTGGACGCTGTTTCCCAGGTTGGAAACCACTGATTTGGATTAACATGTAACACCGTTTTAATGTCATCGTGAACATTAGATTATGACCAAACCCCAATAGAAGATGTCAGAAAAGAGACAGAAATCAAGCCAAGGATTGCAAAGGCAACAAAGGGCTTTAGAGAAAAACATAAATTATTTTAACATCAAAGAATATCAAGATAGAACTGAGGGAAAGAATAATCGCCACTCAGATATGGCCAAATGCACAGTATGGGGCTGAAACATGAACTCTAGCAAAGAAGGATGAACGAAGATTAGAAGCGTTTGTGATGTGGTGATATGGTAGATAGGAAAGCATGAGATGGAGAGATAAAAGGATCTAATGACAATTTACTTACTGAGATAGGCGCACAAAAACTAATATTGTATATGATACAAAAACGTCCGTTGAGTTGGCTTGGTCAAAACATGAAACATGAAAGTCTTCTACAGAAGATACTAGAGGGAAAGATTCAAGGGAAGAGAGGACCCAGGAGTCCAAGATTGAATTTTACATCTCAGGCATGCATAGACTTACAGTGTGAACCTATGCTCAAATGAAGAGAGCTGCATAGGATAGGGTCTCTGGACTGATCGACCAGAGGATAAGATGAAATGGAGAGACATACTCAGACAACCTCACAACCAGTCTCAGGACTAATCATCCAAATTATGATAGTGAATGATGGATTATAACTTTTGCTCTGATACGTTGTAAGATCTTTCATTGATGGTGGCCACATATGTTCAGGTACATGGCACATGCCGTAGTGTAAGCGGCAGTTGTTATTGGGGGTATCAACGTTGATCTAGACATGATGATGATGTGTGTGTGGTATTTTTGTTGTAGTTTATCAGCATGAAAATCTGTGTCAGTTCTTTTTTCTCTGTTTATGAACATGCACATATATGTAAGTTCTTTTTTTCTCTGTTTATGAGCATCAAAATCTATGTCCGTTTTTGTTGTTGTCTGTCTATGAGTGTTAAAATCTGTAAAAGTTTTATCTTGTCTGTTTATGAGCATCAAAATCGGTGTCAAGTTTTATATCGGCTGTTTATGAGCATAAACATAGATGTCAAGTTTTATCTTGTATGTTTCTTCTACTTCTTCTTTCCGCTTGTCCTGTTTATGCCTTTCATCGTCAGGTTATGAAGAGGTTTCTTGACCGGGCCCTAGTATGTGCTTCGTACACGAGGAGCTTTACTGCTTCTGTTATTTCTGCTATCCATCGTTTGCGTGGTCGTCCGTTGGCTTCGTATCCATTGTATTTGTATAGCATTATTATCTGAGGGATACTATCTGGTGTTTGACGTGTCACGTGGCCGAACCATTTGGTTTGCTGTCTCTTGATGAGGTCTAGCACTGGTGTTGTACCTACTTGTCTCCTAATATCTTCGTTCTTGATTCTATCCATTATAGCTACTCCAAACATTCTGCGTAGGCATTTCATCTCTGTTGTTACATTGTTTATTTTATATTTGCTTGCCAATGTCCAATTCTGTCACTGACAGCACAATGTGAGTAGGAATATCGTGTTGTATAGTGTTCTTTTTGTATCCATTGTCACGTGTTTATTTTGTAATATTGTGGACATTTGTCTAATGATTTGGCTTGCTTTATTACATCTGTGTTGGATTTCATTGTCTGTTTTGCCATCTTCTGAGATTATGTTACCCAAGTACGTTAAATTGTTCAACTATTCTGACTTGTTGATGTTGTATAAGTATATTTGTTTTTGTTTCTCTTTTTGCAATCATCATAATTTCGGCTTTCTCTATGTTAATTTTCATACCGTAAAACGTACAGGCCTCATTAAAATTGTTGATAAGTTCCTGCAGTAGTTTTTCTGAGTTTGATATTACTGCTTGGTTATCATCAAAGGGAAGTTCATTGAAGTGTTCACTGACGATTGTTTCCCTTACTAATGTTGGTTTTCTTCCATATTGCGTCTAAATATGTGATAAGCAGTCAAGGGGATAGTACACAACCTTTCCGTTCACTGGTTTTAATATGACATTTTTCAGTGTCCTGAATTTGTCCAGACTGTACATTTGCTACTCATTAAAAGACTTTTACATAGATTAGTTAAATGTTTATTTACTCCATAACGTTCTAATGTTGTCCACAGTTGGCATCTATTCACTCAATCGAATGTCTTCTCTTGGTCCACGAAAGCAACATGTAGTTTCTCATTGTACTCTATTGTTTTCTCCGCTAAATGTCTGAGTACGAAGGTTGCATCCGTACAGCTCCTTGTCTATTTATGAGCACCAAAATCTACGTCAAGTCTTATCGTGTATGTTTATGAGCATCAACATCAATTTCAAGTTTTATCGTGTATGTTTATGAGCATCAACGTCTATTTCAAGTTTTATCGTGTATGTTTATGAGCATCAACATCTATTTCAAGTTTTATCGTGAATGTTTATGAGCATCAACATCTATTTCAAGTTTTATCGTGTTTGTTTATGAGCATCAACATCAATTTCAAGTTTTATCATGTATGTTTATGAGCATCAACATCTATTTCAAGTTTTATCGCGTATGTTTATGAGCATCAACATCTATTTCAAGTTTTATCGCGTATGTTTATGAGCATCAAAATCTAAGTTTGTCTATTTGTGGAAATAACAATATATGTCATGTTATGTTGTCCGTTTATGATAATCAAATGCTATGCCAAGTATGTTCGTTGCCTGTTTATTATTTTCGACATGAATGTCACGAATTTTGTGTGTTTATGTCAGTTTTTTAGCTGATCTTCTTAATCTACAATTGGCTTCTTGTGAAGTGCAAAGTTGTCGCTGCAGATGTCTCATGGACACTTAGTGTACCTTTGCAGATGTAGATTCTGCAGCAGTTTATTTTACATAATGATGAAGCTAGTTCATTGTAATCCCTCTTTAGACGTCTTTTGCCGAGGAAACAGTGGGCCAATTATATCGTCCCCTGTAGTTAGATCTGGGATTTGTACAGGAGCATGCTTGTTCATGGTATAGTTTGAGTTTCACTCCGGCAGTGATAATGGCATACCTCTATAATTCGTCTCATCACAGGAAGCCTGTACCCCTACAGCTGGTTAGGTCGTGAGAAGTCTATGTCAAACCACTACAGCAATCCTGTAGACGTGGTCTCTGTTGCTCTACGGCTTACATGATGAGGCTGTCATTTCCAAGCACAGCTGATATCTAAATTAATGAATACATGCAACTGTCGTAAGCGTTGGGTGACACGCTTGCACAAACCATGGAGTTTTCGGTGACCTTATATATTCGTACAGCGAACAGGTTCAAAATAGCAACAAATAACAGCAGCTTTTATTGTATTAGAGAACCTAAAGTATTCAGAAGAATTTACCTCGAGCATAGCAATAAAATCGTCAACTCAAAAGAGTTAATCCATGGATACTAATCGACTGCAGCATAAAATTTAAACTAATGCGCTCATTGGTGCTCTCAGTATTTGTGTATGCCTATGAGACTTGTACCACTGGTGCTCTCAGTGACACTTGGACCATTGGTGCTCTCAGTATTTATGTATGCCTGTGAGACTTGGACCATTGGTGCTCTCAGTATTTGTGTATGCCTGTGAGACTTGTACAATTGGGGCTCTCTGTGAGACTTGGACCATTGGTGCTCTCTGTGAGACTTAGCCCATTGGTGCTCTCAGTATTTGTGTATGCCTGTGAGACTTGTACCATTGGTGCTCTCAGTATTTATGTATGCCTTTGAGACTTGGACTATTGGTGCTCTTAGTGAGACTTGGACCATTGGTGCTCTCAGTATTTGTGTATGCCTTTGAGACTTGGACTATTGGTGCTCTTAGTGAGACTTGGACCATTGGTGCTCTCAGTATTTGTGTATGCCTGTGAGACTTGGACCATTACTGCGGATATCCAGTACAGAATACATGCAATGGAAATGAGGTGCTTTAGAAGACTCTCAAATATTACATATAAGGATCGTATCCCGAACGTAGAAATATGACCAAGAGTGGGAAACGGAATTGGGCCTTTTGAGGATCTGTTCACAGCTATCCAAAGGCGAAAGATGGCTTGTTATAGGTACGTCACGAGGTTCAGCGGAATTACAAATTCGGTACTGCATGGTTCCGTACCAGGAAAGAGAGGGCGGAGACGTCCAAGAAAGAGATGGGCAGACAACATCAATGACTGGTAAAACCTTCGCCCCTGTGAGGCACGACTGGCAGCAGCGGACAGAGAGAGATGGCGTGGGATTTTGTGGGAGTATCGTCAAGAGTGCCCCAACGACCTGATTGGTTACGGGATGAACTGAACTAATCATGGAGAAGAAAACATATACAACCGAAGAGGCGGAAGATTTTGTGCATGTGTGCTTCCGCTGGATAGAGGGATTGAAATGGTATCATAAGATCACACATATGAGATTTGGACAGATGCAGGCGGAGTAGAGGATGAGGGAAATAAACTGAAGGTGGGTTGGACAGACATTTAATAAAACAGCTGACACAATTACAAAGCAGGCGCTTTTCTGAGATCTCGTGAACTGGAGAAGTAGAGGCGGCCAAAACATACAGGGAAAAAGTGGCTCGACCAACATAAAGGAAACAGAGTTACTTGGTGAGGGGTGGAGTTGGTGGCTGAGAGGGGAGTGACTTGGTGAGAGGTGGAGTTGGTGGCTGAGAGGGGAGTGACTTGGTGAGAGGTGGAGTTGGTGGCTGAGAGGGGAGTGACTTGGTGAGAGGTGGAGTTGGTGGCTGAGAGGGGAGTGACTTGGTGAGAGGTGGAGTTGGTGGCTGAGAGGGGAGTGACTTGGTGAGAGGTGGAGTTGGTGGCTGAGAGGGGAGTGACTTGGTGAGAGGTGGAGTTGGTGGCTGAGAGGGGAGTGACTTGGTGAGAGGTGGAGTTGGTGGCTGAGAGGGGAGTGACTTGGTGAGAGGTGGAGTTGGTGGCTGAGAGGGGAGTGACTTGGTGAGAGGGGAAGTTGATAGCTGAGAGGGGAGTGACTTGGTGAGAGGTGGAGTGGGTGGCTCAGAGCGGGGTGACGGTGAGAGGTGGAGTTGGTGGCTCAGAGGGGAGTGATTTGGTGAGAGGTGGAGTGGGTGGTTCAGAGCAGGGTGACTTGGTGAGAGGTGGAGTTGGTGGCTCAGAGGGGAGTGACTTGGTGAGAGGTGGAGTTGGTGGCTCAGAGGGGAGTGACTTTGTGAGAGGTGGAGTTGGTGGCTCAGATCGGGGTGACGTGGTGAGAGGGAGAGTGGATGACACTGCGCACCGAAGACATGGAGAGAGGCGGAGTGATTCTCTGAACGGGGAAGACATGGCGAGACGTGAATGGATGGCTCAGAACATGGCAACATGGCGTGTATTATTTAAAAAAAATATGGTCTAGCTGAAAGGTGAACATGTTCTGACTGATTCATTGTTGGATGATAGAGTACAGCCAACCTATTCTGTCTTCCCTTGGACGAGACCCAGCCATCCACACTTGACTGATTCATTGTTAGACGATAGAGTACAGCCAACCTATTCTGTCTTCCCTTTAACGAGACCCCGCCATCCACACTTGACTGATTCAATGTTAGACGATAGAGTACAGCCAAAATAATTATGTCTTTCCTTGGACGAGACCCCGCCATCCACACTTGACTGATTCAATGTTAGACGATAGAGTACAGCCAACCAATTCTGTCTTCCCTTGGACGAGACCCCGCGATACACACTTAACTGATTCAATGTTAGACGATAGAGTACAGTCAACCTATTCTGTCTTCCCTTGGACGAGACCCCGAGATCCACACATGAATGTCTTCAGTAGTCTTAGATTTTTATGGGTGCGATGTCTGCCTGTTTGTGTATATTTGTATGTTTGTGAGTGCGTACTTTCTTGTGTATGTGTGTTGTACCTTTCCTTTGGGGGCGAGGGTGGGGGAAGGGAGGAAGAGTAGAAGAGGCGCGGGTGTTTTGACATTTTTCCAGTTATATTCTGGCCCTCCGTGGTTCGATAACAAATGGACGTCTGTTCTCAGTAGCTGTAATTGTGATACAGATCGTAAATCTTCGTTCATTGCCCCTGATTAAATGGATTGTTCATATTTTTGTTCGTTTTTTGGAAACTTTGTCCCGCGTAGTGATTATGTTGTCGCGTCTACAGACAATTGTTTATCATTAAGCCGGTCCTTATCGTTTTTATCGTCTCATGTTTTGTTTAGCTTCAGTAGAAGCATGGTCTTAAATCAGACACTGCTGTCAGGGATGAAGTGTTAGATAGCTAATTGTACTAAGAGTTAGCTTGTTATGAGATGGTATGGCAAGCACGTGGACGAATCGTTTCGATGCATTCCTGCCGACGAGGAGGGTAACGGATGGAATCCCTGGTCAGTTATATTTTTTTGTTTTTTGTTGTTGGGGGTGAAATAGAAAAAGATAGCCATCACACGACGTGGTGACAGCTGTGGCGAAGCGGCCTGTAGTCCTCTGCCTTAAAAACATGCTCTAAGCAATATTGCACTGTTCCAGCCCATAGTGTGTGATAGATCCTGACACTAGCTTCCCTTCCCGCTTAAATAAATTCAATTTTATTATTTCATTACATTATAAAATAAAATCACAGTCTTGGTTTGCTGTTCTGCACTTTGTGACTGTCGGTCCAGTGCATCCGACTTCAGCACGAATTGTATTAATAGGCTTATTTTCCAGAGGTGCCCAGCGTAAATCTGAACACAAGAAGGTCTACATTATTAGAAGTGCCACGAACTGATTTGGAATGACACACGCGCCTTCCTGATTAATGAATCACTACCCTAACCTGTCGACCACCCACTCTTGTCTGTTATGCATCTTTTACAAATAATTAAACAAATGCTCATTTGATTTTGATAATGTTCTTTTTAAAAGACAACATATATAAATCGATTAGTTGCTACACCATCGTTGGACATTTTTGTTTGAAGCCAAGTTTACGTGTCCCAGCTCATGAAATGAGTCGAACAGTCCGTCAGAAACCAGGGAGTAATGTTGATTGAACTTACCCCGAGGAGGAATTAACTCCTCGTTACTTTAGCTTTTCGCTTACTTGACTAAATGCTAGACCGGTAGGGGGAAGGGAATTCATTCATCATCAATATGTGACCTCCCAGCGTGAGTGCCCGATGCCGAACAAACGAGCTAGCAAGACCCGTTATTTAGTTAGGGAGGATAAATAGATATTTGAGTCTGTTCGCAGTTGTGCCCAGGAGCGGGGAGAAGAGAAACTTCGGAAGACAAGTAGACAAGATCTTGGATGAGAGATGGTTTGTTTGGTTAGGGGGTGGAAGGAAAAGAATATTCTGCGTCCTTGTGGTTCGCTCTTAGCTAATTACATTGGTAGTCTGTCTCAGCCTTCTCTTGTTACAAATCAGTCTCTCTTGTCCACAAGTCAATTTATCTCTGGTCGACTGTCTCAGGCTTCTCTCGTCAAAAGACAGTTTATCTCTGGTCGACTGTTTCATCCTTTTCTTGAAACAGATAGTTTATCTCTGGTCGTCTCTGGATTCTCTTGGCACAAGTCAGTTTATCTCCGGTCGTCTCTGTCTTCTCTTGTCATAAATCAGTTATCTCTGATCGTCTCTGGATTCTCTTGTTACAAGTCAGTTTATCTCTGGTCGTCTCAATCTTCGCTTGTCACAAATCAGTTATCTCTGGTCGTCTCTGGGTTCTCTTGTCACAAGTCAGTTTATCTCTGGTCGTCTCTGTCTTCTCTTGTCACAAATCCGTTATCTCTGGTCGTCTCTGGGTTCTCTTGTCACAAGTCAGTTTATCTCTGGTCGTCTCTGAATTCTCTTGTCACAAGTCAGTTTCTCTCTGGTCGTCTCTGAATTCTCTTATCACAAGTCAGTTTATCTCTTGCAGTCTGAGTCTTCTCCCGTCCTTCTACAATTTATCTCTCAAATAATCCCTTCTATGTTCCCCCCAAATACAGTTAGTGTCCTGTCTAAGATCTTCTCCTGACTATACAGCCTGTCCCTCAAATATCATCTTTGTCCATTCTGCGGCTATCTGGCCAGTCTCTCTATTACTCCTTGTTTACCCTTCAAATTGCGTCTCCTTTCTTTTCCAATAACACCAACAACAACAACGACACCAACAACATCAACATCACGAAAACAACACCAAAACACCAACAACAACAACAACAATACCAACAACAACAATAACACCAACAACAACAACACCAACAACACCAAATAAACACCAAAATCACCAACAACAACAACAACACTAATAACACCAACACCAATAACATAAAAAACACCAACAACACCAACAACAACAATACCAACACCACTAACAACAACAAAAACACCAACAACATCAACAACAACACCAACAGCACCAACACCAACATTGACAACAACACCCAAAACAACACAAACAACACCAACAACAATACCTACAACAGCAACAGCACCAACAACAACAACACCAACACCAACTCCAACAACAACAACAACAGCATCAACCACAACACCAACAACAACCACATCCTACTGACATAACCCAGGTACAGTAAGCTTATGATTAGCGTAGTGTAACTTCTCATGGCAGATGATTGGCGCTCAACTCCTTCTACTGACACGTTCAAGTCAACCAAGCTGTTGAAGGGTACCAACATACCATTAATGAAAGAAGGAAGGCCAGCGAGGATGGAAACTGGCCATCCACAAACAAGCTGTGTTTTCCTACAATAAAGTATCAAACACATCATCCCCTACAGCAATGTTTGCTATGGTACTACCTTAACATTGACCTTGACCCCATCCTTTAAGACACAAACTTCAATATATATAAACAAGTCAATACTCCGTCGATTTGACATGTATTTGCAAATACCCAGGCTCCACAGAGAACTTAAACGGTTTCAGTTTATCAACGGGACGTGTGTCAGAGAACTTAAACGGTTTCAGTTTATCAACGGGACGTGTGTCAGAGAACTTAAACGGTTTCAGTTTATCAACGGGACGTGTGTCAGAGAACTTAAACGGTTTCAGTTTATCAACGGGACGTGTGTCAGAGAACTTAAACGGTTTCAGTTTATCAACGGGACGTGTGTCAGAGAACTTAAACGGTTTCAGTTTATCAACGGGACGTGTGTCAGAGTGGTTAATTGCCATTTCAACTTTTGATTTTAATTGTTTGTGATATTTTGTTTGTTAAATAAATATATACCTTATAAACATCTTGAATATTTATTGGAAATGATGTTCAGAGAGGCTGCTAAACATGGCAGGCCAAAACAGTATGGACGAAAAAAATAGCTTAATAACTACACACGGATATAATAATAATAATTACAATAATAATAATATGAATAAAGATGCTGTGCAGCGCATGAGCTGCAGCGGTTAGCGACCCATAACTGACTGCTAGCGTCAGGGCCAGCGAACCAGAGCTGCCAAGACCCTTCTACCCCACCTAGCAGTGATCCTGGATAACAGGCTGCAGCAGGGAAGACTGGCTAAGGAGAAGGGATCGAAGAGGGAAGGTTATACCAATACTGAAAAAATGCTTGCTGAAGTCGGATGTGTCTGACCGAAAGGTGCAAATATCGCAGTCAAGCTGTAAACTACGACACAACGTACATTCTGCTACTTAAAGCCTTTTCAGGGCTTGGTAGCGGCTGATTGAGAACGAACGAAGCCAAGCCAAGCCAAGCCAATTCAAATCAATCCAAGCCAAGCCAAGCCGAGCCAAGACAAGCCAAACCAAGTCAAACTCAACCTAGCCAAGCCAAACCAAAGCAAGCAAAGCCAAGCCAAACCAAGACAAACAAACCAAACCAAACCAAACCAAGCCAAACCAAACTAAGCCAAACCAAACCAATCGAGACCAAGTCAAGTCAAGCCAAGCCATAATAATGATGATAATACGACGTTTCTGTGGTAGCGGATTTAAACGCTACTTTCAACTAGAGGCGGTACTTCAGAAGATGAACTGGGGTCTACCTGGCCGTTGTGCAACGTCACGTTCTTCAGTAAACTCCCCAATATGAGATTATAGGGTCAATACCCACCTCATTGTCCCGGCTGCTGAGCTATAGTCTTGTTTCTAAGAGCACGAACGAGAACAGGAGGTGAGATTCTCATCTGAACGGTTCATCTGACGGATGTCTAGAACTGGAAACTGTATTTTATTGTATTTATTTTTACTTTCTCCAATATATATCTTAACTTAACTGAACTTAATTTAACTTACCTTACCTTAACTTCTTTATACTGATTTAGAAGATTCTACAGAGTCTGTATACAACCAGTTTATTCCACTCCACCGATTCTGAAAATACTGTGAACATTAAATCTATTTTTGAATGCATTAACTGACTGAGCCTCCACTACATCATCCGGCAATGCATTCCAATAATTCACCAATCTCTGGCTAAAAATATTTCCTAATATCTAATCTGGACCTGTCTTGAAAGAATGTGTAGCTGTGCCCCCTTGTTCTTGTAGCTGTGCCCTCTTGTTCTTGTAGCTGTGCCCTCTTGTTCTTGTAGCTGTGCCCTCTTGTTCTTGTAGCTGTGCCCTCTTCTTTTTGTAGCTTTTCCCTCTTGTTCTTGTAGTTGTAGCCTCTTGTTCTTGTAGCTGTGCCCTCTTGTTCTTGTAGCTGCGCCCTCTTGTTTTTGTAGCCGTGCCCTCTTGTTCTTGTTGCCGTGCCCTCTGGTAGCTCTACCCTCTTGTTCTTGTAGCAGTGCCCTCTTGTTCTTGTAGTTGTAGCCTCTTGTTCTTGTAGCTGTGCCCTCTTGTTCTTGTAGCCGTGCCTTCTTGTAACTGTGCCCTCGTGTTCTTGTAGCTGTGCCCTCTTGTTCTTGTAGCTGTACCCTCTTGTTCTTGTAGTTCTGCCCTCTTGTTCTTGTAGCTGTGCCCTCTTGTTCTTGTAGCCGTGCCTTCTTGTAACTGTGCCCTCGTGTTCTTCTAGCTGTACCCTCTTGTTCTTGTAGCTGTGCTCTCTTATTTGTGCAGCTGTGCCCTCTTGTTCTTGTAGTTGTACCCTCTTGTTCTTGTAGCTGTGCTCTCTTATTTTTGTAGCTGTGCCCTCTTGTTCTTGTAGCTGTGCCCTCTTGTTCTTGTAGCTGTGCCCTCTTGTTCTTGTAGCCGTGCCCTTTTGCAGCCGTGCCCTCTTGTTCTTGTAGCTGTGCCCTCTTGTTCTTGTTGCCGTGCCCTTTTGTAGCTGTGCCCTCTAGTTCTTGTAGCTGTGCTCAATTGTTTTTGTAGCTGTGCCCTCTTGTTCTTGTAGCTGTGCCCTCTTGTTCTTGTAGCTGTGCCCTCTTGTTCTTGTAGCTGTGCCCTCTTGTTCTTGTAGCCGTGCCCTTTTGTAGCTGTGCCCTCTTGTTCTTGTAGCTTTGCCCTCTTGTTCTTGTAGCTGTGCCCTCTTGTTCTTGTAGCCGTACCCTTTTGTAGCTGTGCCCTCTTGTTCTTGTAGCTGTGCCCTCTTGTTCTTATAGCTGTGCCTTCTTGTTCTTGTAGCCGTGCCCTTTTGTAGCTGTGCCCTCTTGTTCTTGTAGCTGTGCCCTCTTGTTCTTGTAGCTGTGTCCTCTATTCTTGTAGCTGTGCCCTCTTGTTCTTGTAGCTGTGCCTCTTGTTCTTGTAGCTGTGCCCTCTTGTTCCTGTAGCTGTGCCCTCTTGTTCTTGTAGCTGTGCCCTCTTGTTCTTGTAGCTGTGCCCTCTTGTTCTTGTAGCTGTGCCCTCTTGTTCTTGTAGCTGTGCTCTCTTGTTCTTGTAGCTGTGCCCTCTTGTTCTTGTAGCTGTGCACTCTTGTTCTTATAGCCGGTCGTACTATGGAAAACTTGGTATAGTCTAATCTCTTCTTTCGCGGCACCCGTAGAAACTTCGCGAGAAACATCAGAGATCTGAGTATAACTATGATGAAAGGACAACTGGCTTGAGACCTTATTATGCTAGGTTTTCTGATTTTACGATGTATTGATCGTTTCCCTGATCGGCTCTCTGGCTTAATGCTTCGCCATTCAGTTTCAAAACAAAGTCAGGCATTCAACTTTTACAGCTGAGATAACTGGGGCGTGCATGGCCTTGTCGTGCTCTCTGTTTATAATCTTTGCCGGATTTTAAATAATAATAATTTCTCCATGAGGACCAACAACATCATCGTGTGTGGTATTACATCCAATGAGAGGTGCGCTGATGATTGGTCAGGTGTGGGGTATTACATCCAATGAGAGGTGCGCTGATGATTGGTCAGGTGTGGGGTATTACATCCAATGAGAGGTGCGCTGATGATTGGTCAGGCAATGGGCGGCACGAAGAACTCGATTTAATGACTGGCAAACATGGTCTGCAGGTGCAGTTAGCATTATCTCCGCTCTAAAGTTTCTGATTGCGCGCCTATACTGGGCTGCCCTCTGACTGCAATGATCTAGTTCGTTGGATTTAGACACCAACTAAACAAGCTATATCCTAGGGTCAGAGTCTGAAGTGATCTCTTGAAAAGAAACAGGACTTTCATTCAGTTATTCTCTGCTAATATTTGCCAAATAGGGCCTCTACATATTTCCCGAACTTAGGGAATTTTACTGTTAAAATATATTCCTGCATACAACTTCTCGTGCATAGTTCTACATACGAGTCGTATTATTTTTTTCAAAAAGTGTGTTTAAAGGCCTACATCATCAGATACACCGAAGCTATGGAACTATGCACTGTCCCCAATACAAGCGTTAGGTGAAGGTCAGGGGGACACAAGACGATACCAGAGACAGACAGCTATAACAAGAGTTTTATTAACAACATTTTTACAAGAGAACGAATCAGAAATGTTGAGTCATATTTTTCGTCCATTAGCTTGTGGTTTTCCACCACACCTTGTCTACCTGTCCATTAATTTGTGGTTGTCCACCACAACATGTCTACCTGTCCATTAGCTTGTGGATTCCCTCTTTGTCTACCTGCCCATTACCTTGTGGTTGTGCAGCACACCTTGTCTAGCTGTCCATTACCTTGTGGTTGTGCAGCACACCTTGTCTACCTGTCCATTAGCTTGTGGTTGTCCAGCACACCTTGTCTACCTGTCCATTACCTTGTGGTTATCTAGCACACCTTGTCTACCTGTCCATTAGCTTGTTGTGGTTCATCACACCTTGTATATCTGTCCATTAGCTTGTGGATGTACTGTATGACTACCTGTCCATTAGCTTGTGGATGCACTGTATGTCTACCTGTCCATGAGCTTGTGGTTGCACTGTATGTATACCTGTCCATTGGCTTGTTGTGGTTCAGCACACCTTGTATACCTGTCCATTAGCTTGTGGATGCCCTCTAGAAAAAAAGTATTTTGATGTAACTTTTGATCAATTTCGCACCACCTCCATAGCCTCGCTGTCAGCTGCATTGTGACCAATCTGTTACACCCTTTTCTAAAACCGATGTCTTCACGGACAATTTTGTGCGCAGCTCAGTTATTCCTGTTGAAATATATATATATATATATATATATATATATATATATATATATATATATATATATATATATTAATCAATGGAGACTCGCCTGTTGCCACTGACTAGCTGGTCGACCTGACGTCTCACTGTTTCAGTTGTCACGCTTGCTGGTCTCACATAACATTGTTCATCAATGACGTTTTGTCTTGAATCTTCAAATTTGTCTATCCATTCATACATTCTCAACTGACTCACAACCCTGTCCCTATACTGACTCTTTATACTTTTGTTGATTTCTAAAGGTTTCACACCTTCTGATCACAAAAAGGTTTCACAGCTTCTGATCACAAAAAAGGTTTCACACCTTCTGATCACAAAAAGTTTTCACACCTTCTGATCACAAAAAGGTTTCACACCTTAGATCACTAAAGGTTTCACACCTTCTGATCACAAAAAGGTTTCACACCTTCTGATCACAAAAAGATTTCACACATTAGATCACTAAAGGTTTCACACCTTCTGATCACAAAAAGGTTTCACACCTTCTGATCACAAAAAGGTTTCACACCTTAGATCACTAAAGGTTTCACACCTTCTGATCACAAAAAGGTTTCACACCTTCTGATCACAAAAAGATTTCACACATTAGATCACTAAAGGTTTCACAACTTCTGATCACAAAAAGGTTTCACACCTTAGATCACTAAAGGTTTCATACCTTCTGATCATAAAAAGGTTTCACACCTTAGATCACAAAAGGTTTCACACCTTAGATAACTAAAGGCTTCACACCTTAGATCACAAAAGGTTTCACACCTTAGATCACTAAAGGTTTCACACCTTAGATCACTAAAGGTTTCACACCTTAGATCACTAAAGGTTTCACACCTTAGATCACTAAAGGTTTCACACCTTAGATCACTAAAGGTTTCACACCTTAGATCACTAAAGGTTTCACACCTTAGATCACTAAAGGTTTCACGCCTTAGAAAACTAAAGGTTTCACACCTTAGATCACAGAAAGGTTTCACACCTTAGATCACTAAAGGTTTCACACCTTAGAAGATCACTAAAGGTTTCACACCTTAGATGACTAAAGGTTTCATACCTTAGATCACAAAAAGGTTTCACACCTTCTGATCACAAAAAGGTTTCACACCTTCTGATCACAAAAAGGTTTCACACTTTCTGATCACAAAAAGGTTTCACACCTTAGATCACAAAAAAGTTTCACACCTTAGATCACAAAAAGGTTTCACACCTTCTGATCACAAAAAGGTTTCACACCTTAGATCACAAAAAAAGGTTTCACACCTTCTGATCACAAAAGGTTTTACACCTTCTGATTTCAAAAAGGTTTCACACCTTAGATCACAAAAGGGTTTCACACCTTCTAATCACAAAACAATTTCACACCTTAGATCACAAAAAAAGGTTTCATACCTTCTGATCACAAAAAGGTTTCACACCTTAGATCACAAAAAGGTTTCACACCTTAGATCACAAAAAGGTTTCACACCTTAGATCACAAAAAGGTTTCACACCTTAGATCACAAAAAGGTTTCACACCTTAGATCACAAAAGGCTTCACACCTTTGATCACAAAAGGTTAAACACCTTCTGATCACAAAAAGGTTTCACGCCTTAGATCACAAAAGGTTTCACACCATCTGATCACAAAAAGGTTTTACACCTTCTGATCACAAACGTTTTCACACCTTAGATCACAAAAGGTTTCACACCTTAGATCACAAAAGGTTTCCCACCTAAGATCACAAACGTTTTCACACCTTTTTGATCACAAAAGAAAAACGAATAACATTATTTGTTCTTCCACGGTGCAAGACGACAGTGCGGCAGTCATGTAGAACACCTTATTGCGCATGCACATACTGTTCGATCGTCACACTCCTACATGGAGTATTGCTGACACAGCGTTTTGGGTACTGAAATTAGATTTTCGGGATCAAGAAACAGAGCAGCACATGAGATGCAGGGTCAGCGAAATAGAGCTGCAAAGACTCTTCTACACCTCCAAGAGGTGATTCTGGATAACAGGCTGCAACAGAGCTGACTGTCCAAGAAGAAGGGATCGAAGAGGGAAGGCTTAGCCGGTAACCAAAAATGCTTGCATAAATCGGATGTGTTGGACCAAAAGGTGCAAACATCGCAGTCAAGCTGTAAACTCCGACACAACGCGTTCTGTTCTCCGGACTACATCCTGCTACTTAAGCCCTTTCAGAATTGGTATCGGGAGATTGAGAACGTCCAGGGCTTGGTAGCTGGAGGTTGAGAACGTTCAGGGCTTGGTAGAGTGAGAGAACTAGCGACGAAGAAGTAAAAGGATTTTCCGTTATACATACGCTTCCATGCACTTTATAATGAAATTGTTATTACTTAATGCCTGTCTTTCTTTTACTGACGCATTGGCGCAGGACTCTGAGACGATCCGGGAAACGAGTATTTTCAAAAAATCTGTACGACGTTACAATAAGGCGAACTGGATGGTTCTAGCATCTCTCTCTCCGTCTCTCTCTCTCTGTCTCTCTCTCTCTCTCTCTCTCTCTCTCTCTCTCTCTCTCTCTCTCTTCTTACTATTGTTTGTTTATCAATTTGTATACCCATGTGTTTAAATGTATGGCTTTTGATATTAGTATGGTTTTTGTGTGTCTTTGTTCATGTTTCATCTGTTTTTGTCTGTATGCATTCAAATTGACCATTTCTGCTTTGGTCTACTCTATTTCACTACTGACATATATATCTCACAATTTCCTGGCACGTCCTGTAATGGCGACGAACTTAGACATGTTACACTATATAGTTTTTGTTGTTGTGGCTTTTGATAGTTGTTCTCGTATCTTGTTTGTACCTGACGAAGGCCTTATGTCCGGAACGTAGGTACATCGTTATGTTCTTGTTCTTGTGCGGTCACTGAGCATGTCCTTAAATGCAATTTTACCGATTTGTAGGTCTATGTACCACTGACACTTCTATTTATCTATTTCTTACTTACTTACTTACTTAGTCGCTCCTCTTCTACCGTGAGGTGTAGAGGTTTACCAAAGAGAACGCCACTCTGCTCTATCCGCCGTCTTTTTCCTGGCATCTTTCCAATCCAGCCCTCTATCACTTATGGACTGTCGTATGTTGTCTTCCCAACGTACTTTGGGACGTCCTCGGGGTCTGCGTCCTTGACTTTTGATCTCCCATGACCGCGTTGGTATCCGATCTTCTTCCATTCTACAGACATGGCCAAGCCACTGTAGTTGGGACTGCTCCACTCGTGTCTGCAGGGGTTGAACTTCAAGACTGCTACGTATTGTCTGGTTACGGATCTTGTCCCTTTTCGTCACCTGAACCACCTTTCTTAGGTACCTCATTTCTGAAGTTTGTAATTGCCTTTCTTGGGCTGTAGTCATTGAACATGACTCACATATATATGTCAGGACAGGCAGATAGGTCGAGCGGTATACATCCATCTTTGTTTTCCTGCTTATTTCTCTTCTACTGAGGAAACCTCTGTTTATTGCATGGAACAGTCTACCTGCTGCTGCCCTTCGTGCAGTTAACTCCTCCTTGATTCCTCCCCTGCTGTCTATTACCACTTCTAGATATTTAAAGTTACTGACCTGCTCTAGTGCTCGTGTTCCCAGGGTTATCTGATGTCTCTTTTCATCTCTGGCGATCACCATGGTTTATCTATTTCTTAAAGACGGTAAAAGGCAGCTGGCCCGGGTCAGGATAGTAGAGGCTACTATGGCAGACTATAAGGTGTTCATAAAGTATCCGACCTTTGTGCAGGAAAATACAATTACTGACCTGGAGGTTTGAAACCCTAATCCCTTCCAAAGTACTATCCTTGGGACTCCACACACTTCTCTGTGGTTCATCCATTGTTAGAAGCATTTCAGTGATGCCTCTTTGAGAATGGGATACAGCTGGATTGTTTCATTCCGCATAATGTCTTCTTGTGACTCAAATAGTTTCTCTTTCAGAGGAATTTTTTGCTTGGGGAAAATACAACATCGTAAGGGGCCGTGCCGGCGGAGCAGGGAGTCTGGTGATTCAGAGGAAGTGTGTGCTTGGCCAAGAAAGACTGAATCAGATGAGAAGAGTTGGCGGGTGCGTTGTCTTGATGGAGTTGTCATGATGGAGTTGTCCTGATGGAGTTGGCATGATCGAGTTGTCATGATGGAGTTGGCATGATGGAGTTGTCACGATGCAGTTAACTTGATGGAGTTGTCATGATGGAATTGTCATGATGGAGTTGTCATGATGGAGTTGGCATGATGGAGTTGGCATGATGGAGTTGTCATGATGGAGTTGGCATGATGGAGTTGACATGATGGATTTGTCATGATGGAGATGGCATGATGGAGTTGACATGATGGAGTTGGCATGATGGAGTTGTCATGATGGAGTAGCCAAATTCCCGCTATCCACAGATCCGTTAGTTTGTGTCGCACAGCATCACGATGGCCAAACACAACCTTCCTCTGGTCCGCCAGGCACCCTATTCTTCCGACAGGGACTCAATTTGAGTCACGTGAAGACATTATGCGGAATGCGGTGACACAGTTGTACTCCAGTCCCAAAGGAGCCTTCCTAAAACGCTTCTAACAATTGTGGGACGCCTGGCAGCATTGCATGGAGTCCCAAGGGACGTACTTTGATGGGGATTACGGTTCAAACCTCCAGGTGAGTAATTGTATTTCTCCGACCCAAAAGTCGGTTACTTTTTGAACACACCTCGTATATTTCGACGGATATTTGGTCAATTGTATTGTCTAGTATACGGTAGTGAACTGAATTACCAGCAAACTGGAAGGGTGAATCTCTCGTTCTCACTCGCAGCTTCACTCTTACTCACTACTCGTGTTTATCCCTCTCTCTTCCCTCATCCTCTTGCTCTGCCTCTCTCTCCTTCATTCCATGCCTCTTTCTCTTTCTCCTCATGATCTCCGTCTTCTTATATCTGAATTGTGTTCTAATTCTCTCCCACTTCTCGCTCTATTATTTGCACCATTCACCCATTCGCACCCCAATTATATCATTCACCTCCTCTGTATATTTTTACTCCGTCTTTATGTTCTTCCCTCCCTATCTCTATCTTTCATCCGCCCCTCTATATCCGTCTATTCTCTCTCAACCCTTCACTCCCCTCTATACCCTTCACTCCCCTCTATACGCCTCCACCCTTTCTTCCTTCCATCTACTCATCCCACTTCGACTTCCATCTACTCATCCCACTTCGACTTCCATCTACTCATCCCACTTCGACTTCCATCTACTCATCCCACTTCGACTTCCATCTACTCATCCCACTTCGACTTCCATCTACTCATCCCACTTCGACTTCCATCTACTCATCCCACTTCGACTTCCATCTACTCATCCCACTTCGACTTCCATCTACTCATCCCACTTCGACTTCCATCTACTCATCCCACTTCGACTTCCATCTACTCATCCCACTTCGACTTCCATCTACTCATCCCACTTCGACTTCCATCTACTCATCCCACTTCGACTTCCATCTACTCATCCCACTTCGACTTCCTTGCCAATTGTTCTACCTCTTTGAATCGAGTGTGTTCTAGAAGAACAGAATTCTCAATGATTGGACAACAGATGACCCTTGTGAAACGATCTCTACTCCACGCAGTGCTTAACGGCGTAGGCAGAGATGGTATGCCAGGATGAGGCTCAATGACCCCATTGATCTGTCTTTGGTAAATCAAAGAGGGATAACTAACCCGATACTAAAAAATGCTTGCTGAAGTCGGATATGTCGGACAGAAACGTGCAAATCAAGCTGTAAACTACGTACAACGCATTCCGTTCTCTGGACAACATCTTGCTACTTGCAAAGTCATTTTCAGGTCTTGATAAGCGGAGAGTAAGAATGAAGAAGAAGAAGAAGAAGAACAACAACAACACCACGAACAAGAAGAACAAGAAGAAGAAGAACAAGAAGAACAAGAAGAACAACAAGAACAAGAAGAAGAAGACGAAGAAGAAGAAGAACAACAACAACAAAAAGAAGAAGAAGAAGAAGAAGAAGAAGAAGAAGAAAAAGAAGAAGAACAAGAAGAACAAGAAGAAGAAGAAGAAGAAGAAGAAGAACAACAACAACAACAAAAAGAACAAGACGAACAAGAAGAAGAAGAAGAAGAAGAAGAAGAACAAGAACAAGAAGAAGAAAAACAACAAAAAGAACAAGAAGAACAAGAAGAAGAAGAACAAGAACAAGAACAAGAAGAAGAAGAAGAAGAAGAAGAAGAAGAAGAAGAAGAAGAAGAAGAAGAAGAAGAAGAACAAGAAGAAGAACAAGAAGAAGAAGAAGAAGAACAACAAAAAGAACAAGAAGAACAAGAAGAAGAACAAGAACAAGAAGAACAACAAGAACAACAAGAACAACAAGAACAACAAGAACAACAAGAAGAAGACGAAGAACAAGAAGAAGAAGAAGAAGAAGAAGAACAAGAAGAACAAAAAAAAACAAGAAGAACAACAAGAATAACAAGAAGAACAAGAAGAAGAAGAAGAACTAGAAGAAGAAGAACAAGAAGAACAAGAAGAACAATAACAACAACATAAGCCTACCTGTTTAGAGTAGCCCAGTTGTTATTGCCAGTATTATCTGTGCTGTCCAGGCTGCTGTTTGTTGCGTTGCTCTGATCTGTCGTGAGGTTGTCCAATCCACTGGCTGCAGCGATTACAACAACCAGTGTTGTGACAGATATAAAGGTGGTTGACACAAATGAGGGGGCCATATTTGGTCAGAGGTAGCTTGAGCGGCGACAATCTGCAGATATAACAATTATTTCAATAAATAGGAAGTATCGGAGAATGTGATAATGTTCGTCCGTCACATAGGATGAAGACCATTCTCTTAGATCCTCCATCACATGGGCTGAAGACCCTTCTCTTAGTTTCTCCATCACATAGGCTGAAGACCATTCTCTTAGTTTCTCCATCACATAGGCTGAAGACCATTCTCTTAGTTTCTCCATCACATAGGCTGAAGACCATTCTCTTAGTTTCTCCATCACATTGGCTGAAGACCATTCTCTTAGTTCAGTCCTGTGGGTGGTCTTTGCTCTTGCGGTGTCCGCTGATTAGGTGACGTGTGCGGTGATTTGGATTAATCTGGGGAGGATTTCTGCGCTTTTTGTCAAACTCTCTCTCTCGTCCTGAGCCACCTTTAGCCAGGGGCACGATTTCATCGAGACGACTAGAGATAGCACATGTTGCAGATTTTCCCTCCGGGTTTACTCCAGAAGCCTTTCCCGTACACATGTATCGCGCAAGGTAGCGGAGGGGGGTGACATCTTTCGGTGTGTGTCTTGCCTTTCCGATTAACACAAAGGTCGTATGGACATCATTCAGCGCGTGAGATATGTATTGGGTATCTCTCCCTGATGACGTGTACTAGTTCATTAAAGTCAGGTTGGAGAATGTAGAATTTGTCTATATTTTTTGTTTCTAAGAATCGTCGTCACTGCATACCAAACATACCCATAGGTGCTCAGTCTCTCTCATCAAATCACGTAAAGTATGGATGCTGATTGTCCCTGTAGCTCGCTGGTTGTACACTCTCCTGCGCCGCCCTCTCATGCGCCCTACTCAGCTCGAATCTCGTTTAATGTCGAAACTTTACAGTCTGTGGATTGGGCTTCATCTATTGCGGTGTGCTCATCCAGCAGGCGGTCATTGATTGATTTCAAAATATCACTTCTATCCATCGCTAAAATGTGTCTGTGTAACAGAAGTCAAACCTGGTCCGTAATGAAGGCAAAGAAGAGGGCAATTACAATGTATGAATTGAAATATCTTAAGAAAGTCATTGCTGTCACGAGAATGGAAATTGTTTGTTGAATGCCACAATGAGTATGTTTACTCTGTTGTGGACTCTGAAGAGGGCATTAAATGGCGGACTGTAGTTTGGTTCACATCTCGAGGTGGCCCGTTGTCAACCTGGCGGTTGTGCTATGCTAGGCCTATCTGCATGACGTTCATTACTACGGGATCGGGGACAGCGTGGCCTAGTGGTTAAGTGGTACGGCTCACAATTCGAAGGTGCTGGGTTCGATTCCCATCGCAGCACCGGTCTTTGCCCCGTTGAAGCAAACCCTTTGAAAATGCAGGAAGCAGACCCTTACATAAAATTCATTCTGAAGTCGGCAGCACTGGGCCGACAGCGCAAAAATGAAAAACCACAGTGCAACCCACACCGCTTTGGCGATTAAAGAAATAATGCAAGAGCAAAACAACCCCAAATTTTTTTTTAAAACTACAGGATCACTTCGATCCAGATCTAGTCCGCCAGATTGCTTTGAAAACTATCCGGCTTCCATGGAAAGCTACATGGAGGCGAGGCAGTGGTCCTGGACAGTGCTACGTTAGGCCTCCACAGTACAGTACTGTGTTGAGTATGATCTCTCAACACCAACTAAGAGCTCTCTTGGCGTAGCCTCTGACAACAAAGTCCATCTCCTGGCCTTCCCGCCCAAGAACTGGGAGACTAGCGGGGGAAGGGGCGGAATTCGAGCCACTGGCGCCCGCCTTAAAACCAGTAGTTTCCGGCAGATGGAGGCTCGAATGCCTAGAAAGGCAGCTCATCTTGGAGAAGTATGATTTCTAACCGTCTGAAGCCTTGGCGTATCTTGTCGGGTTTTGGTCATATATGGCTGTGCACCTGTTTTCTGATAATTCTGAAAGCTGGTCAGCGTCTACTAAACCTGGCAAACCAAAATGTGGGAAGGAGCACACTCAAGAGGATACAACTGCCTTAGCGAGGAAAGATAACCCCAGCTATGGCAGGGCAGACCAGGCCCTTAGCCTTGGTTAGCGGCTGGTCTAGGAGTGAAGCCTCGATAGGTGAACAGATATAGCATTGCTCTGCCGATCCGGCAGCTTCTGCAGCTTGCCTTGTTCCAAATGTATTGGTATCACATTTCCCTTGGAGCAAACAAGGCAGACCGAGAGAGGGACCGAGAGAGGGACCGAGAGAGGGACCATACTGCATGGGCAACACATGTTCTCTGTGTTTCTGCCCGGGCTTTGTGCTAATGGCACAATTACTTTCGTCTGACAAGATGAAAAGAGCCAATGGATGGATGGATTACAGTACAGTACAGTGATGTGTAAACACGAACAGTACAGTAAACTGCTTGGCTTCATCTGCATGTCCCTTAATACTGCACGAATCTCGTATATCAGGATCTCGCTAGCTAGACTGCTAGAACTGCATAACATCGAGAATGAGTCCTGTTCTCGTTTGTTTCCCCTGTCCCTAACTTACATTATCTGATCAATACGTTTTGTCTGACTAGACGTTAGTCTTCTGTCCCCACCTGACTAGTTAGTCTCCTCTCCCCACCTGACTAGTTAGTCTCCTCTCCCCACCTGATTAGTTAGTCTCCTCTCCCCACCTGACTAGTTAGTCTCCTCTCCCCACCTGACTAGTTAGTGTCATCTCCTCACCTGACCAGACGTTAGTCTCATCTCCTCACCTGACCAGACGTTTGTCGCCTCTCCCTCTCGTATAAACTTAACGCATGAGCGAGTGATTAGCTCAGTGGTAGTGCACTCGCTTTTCGTGGCAAAGGTACGGTGTTCAACTCCCACTACTTCCAACTCCAGTCTACCCAGCTGTAAATGATAACCTGGCTAACGAATAGGAAAGAAAAAAGGCAACGAGTAAGGCAACTCGTCACACCACTTCTGAAAACTATTACTCTGTACAATGAAGACTCTAACACTTCATCCCCGACAGCTTAATCTGCTATGAGATCACGTTTATCTTTACCTTTATCGCTTCAACATGGCCACATGGGACTAGAGTACAGAAGGAAACTCAAAACGAACACAACCAGGAAATGAAGACATTAAATATACATGAAGTGTGGCTTTGCGTACTCAGAAGGCAGTAAACGATAACATCTATTATCAATCAATCGTGATCCCCGCAGTAGTGAGCGCCACGCAGATAAAGCCAAGCGTAGTAAAGCCGCCTGAAGGATCGCGGTCTACCTTCATCAGCACGCTCGGGATGTGAGAAATGGGTACCAGAACCCGCCCTTTTCAAGGCGCACAAAAGAGTAAGGTTACTCACTGTGTGCAATAACGCAAACCCTTTCCAGCTTCCTGTGGAGCACGTGTATGGCAGAAATACACGCCAAATCTTTTCGTCATGAGAGATCCATTTCAGCTTTGTGTTTAGGGAACGGCGTGGCCTAGTGGTTAAGTGATACGGCTCACAACCAGGAGGTGCTGGGTTCGATCCCCATCACAGCTCCGGCCGTCACCCCGGGAAAGGAAACCTTTAGAAAATGCAGGAGGAAGTAGACCCTTACAGAAAATGCATTCTGAAGTCGCATGCACTGGGCCGACAGGCGCAAAATAAAAACCACAGTGCAACGCTAACCACCTTGGGGATTAAAGCAATAAGGCGAACGCAAAAAAAAAACAACCAAAAAGTTGTGTTTCCTTTATAGTTGTCATTAGCTCCCCTTCCTTGTGTGTGTTTTGGGCTGCTCTTCTTTTTTTTCTCTGTGGGTTTCAGAACAGTAACTGTCTCGCAATTTTCTGGATTCCTCAATGAAATAATGTATGGATATATATATATATATATATATATATATATATATATATATATATATATATATATATATATATATATATATATATATATATATAATCTCTATATATATATATATATACTTTGGCCACATCAAACGAAGATTATGTAGTTATACCAGGCTTCCACATACGCACAGGTAATACCACTGGAGCACCCACAAGACCTTGCCTCTGCACTTCCCGGGGACATATACCAAGATGCAATGCTTTACAGCAATCCCACAGCAGCATCAGTGATTGTCGATGACAGCTACACTAAGGATTTAATTTATCCGGGTGGTAGACAAAACTCTCATGCACGAAACCACCAGGTCATCAGTCGAAGAGTTGGCCAGGCTGCTGCCTTTATGAACGCACATAAGATTTCACTGGGAAACAAGTTACGGCTTTACGTAACCTGTATTGTATCAATTCTACTGAAAGGTTCGGAAACGTAGGCTATTGTGCAGAGCACATTGAAGCCTTAAGCGTGATTCTTACGACCCACTAACCGGGCGTCAAATGACTTAGTCGCCCAGCGAACATGCCTCGAGAGCACACTCATCGTAGTGGAATGGTAAGTTGGGCAGAAGCAGCGCAGTACAACGCTGAGTAAATACGTTCAGCGCAGTGCAGCACTGAGTAAATACGTTCAGCGCAGTGCAGCGCTGAGTAAATACGTTCAGCGCAGTGCAGCACTGAGTAAAAACGTTCAGTACAACGCTGAGTAAATACGTTCAGCGCAGTGCAGCACTGAGTAAATACGTTCAGCGCAGTGCAGCACTGAGTAAAAACGTTCAGTGCAATGCTGAGTAAAGACGTCCAGCGCAGTGCAGCGCTGAGTAAAGACGTTCAGCGCAGTGCAGCACTGAGTAAAAACGTTCAGTGCAGTGCTGAGTAAAGACGTTCAGTGCAGTACAGTGCTGCGTAAAGACGTTCAGCGCAGTGCAGTGCTGAGTAAAGACGTTCAGTGCAGTGCAGTGCTGAGTTTAGCTCCATCAGCACAGTGCAGTGGTCACTTACAACACTATCTCCTCTTCTGCTGTTTATCCTTCCGCTATCATGCTGAACCGTCGCTGTTTAACCTTTGATTCGAACGTGGCCCGCCTTGCTGAGGGCTTCCCCACCCATTATCTCTTTAAAATGCCATAGACATGAAGAATGAGAAAATATCCTCTCCGCCATGGTCTTCGCCCCTGCTTATATTCATGCATCACCTATATAAAATTGAAGAAACATCATCCTCATTGCGTGCAGCCTGGTACTCGGACACTAATCGTGTTAATAGGCAATTTTAGCGACATTGCCTGGTCGCGAAATAGACGACTAAAGAGAGTTGTGCATTGGACTAGCAATCTCATTGTTTAATATAAATTCCTTCAGTAATCATCAGTGCAACAGTATACGAAGAGCTTTAGTACAGGCATCCTAAAGAAGGCGAGCATCAATGTTGGCCCTATACCACGGCCTGAGGGTACAACGCAAAGACGAAGAAAGATCATACGAGACTTTTGCTGGGCGTCTGAGAAGAATTGTGTTTGCCAATTTAAACCTCAAGCCATTTAATTTGAATATAATTCACAAATATGTGCTGGACAATTGGATAGATATTTGGAAGAGAGTAGAATAATATCTAACAATTCACTTAGATTTACAATTATTATGCGTTTTCTGTGAAGGCAAGAGTCCGGGAAGTCTTCTGAGACATAGTTGTTGAGAGATGTGCACTATATTAGTACATTAGGTCAGAGAAAGGAAGGAGAAGTCTCATTTTAATAAAACGAGCTATAATATCGCAACGGTCATTGGTGGATATTAAAATACTGAACTATAACGAGCTATAATATCGCAACGGTCATTGGTGGATATTAAAATACTGAACTGTAACGAGCTATAATATCGCAACGGTCATTGGTGGATATTAAAATACTGAACTATAACGAGCTATAATATCGCAACGGTCATTGGTGGATATTAAAATACTGAACTGTAACGAGCTATAATATCGCAACGGTCATTGGTGGATATTAAAATACTGAACTATAACGAGCTATAATATCGCAACGGTCATTGGTGGATATTAAAATACTGAACTATACCAAGTTATGGTAATTTTCGTACTGCTGGGGCCACCCTGAGGTGGGGGAAGAACGGTAGGTTATGATGTCACAGAATAAAGGTATCTTGTCTTGGCAGTCATCATGCCGTGTGCATGGTGTTTCTACATAGGGTGTCTCATTTGCTACCGACCCAAGGTTTTTCCTTATAACTTTTAAACCAAAAAACAAAATTCAGTACAGTTTAACATGGATATACCTAGATGTGTGAAAAACACAATGAGCTCATATTAGTTGTTGCAAGTGGTCACCATTAGCACCAAGGCATGCCTGGACAGGCCTCTCCGTGTTACGTAAGGTATTCACCAACCCATCACGAGTTACAGACTCAGTTTCCTACCGAATGTTCTCTTGTAGTTCTATGAGATTCTTTGTTCTGTTGAGAAACACTTTCTTTTTCAGCATGTCTCATAAGAAGAAATCAGGTAGGATAAGATGAGGCGACCTTGGTGGTCAAAGTCACTTAGAAATGACACGATCTTCAAAGAAGGAAGCAAATTCAGCCATGCTGACATTTGAGGTGTCCATCCGTCTGAAAATAGCCATTATGTAGTTCCATGTCGTCCAACTGGTTCACAGCATGTCCATGTCAAATTTATTTGAATTACGTTCATTGTTTTAAAAGTTACTTAGTTTTCTTTCCACTTGTGCCGTTTAGCGTCGTAGGGAGCTTAAGTCGTCTATTCTGCGCCAAGTGCGTTGCGTCGGTTAATGTGAGCCCTTGTCGTTGCACAATCACTCTATTGTCATCTATCCACCTACCTCGTAGCCGCCCCCTTGCCCTGTAGCCAGATCTACCAGCATTGTAAGCCATCAGTGGAAGATGATGAGGGTGCATTCTCATGAGATGACCAAACCAACTTATTTTCTGCCTTGACATATATTCGGTACAAGACGTAGTGCCGACCATACTTCGAATATCGTCATTCCGCATTCTGTCTCTCCTGGTAACACCGATGACTTTCCTCAAACACTTCATTTCACAAGTCGAAATTCTGCTCTCACGCGACCTTGGCAGAGGTCATGTTTGATACTGGTAACACAGAATCGGCATAAATATACTGTTTATCAGCTGTTGCTTTGTTGCCAAACTAATGCTCGGGTGTCTAAGTAGTGGGGACAGCTGATAAGCCACTGCAGATGCTTTCTGGGACCAAGTTTCGATTTCCCTGTCGATCCTACGGTCTGCCAAAACAATACTGCTCAAATACTTGAATTGATGGTTTTAAAAGTGAAACATGGGGTCAGTGCCGAGTGGGACAGTCTGTATTTCACAAGAATAGGAAAGAAAGTTAGCAACAAATCAAGCACTATTTTGTACGTTAATGGACATGGAAAAGTCCGCACGAATGTTTAACAAAAACCACCAGAAATATGGTATATTAATACGAAAGGGAATGTGAAATTAATTTACGTTGGTTCACAGATTACCTCAGGATCAAGATGCTGAGCAGCGCATGAGCTGCAGTGGTCGGCGAGCCATAGCTGACTGCTAGCGTCAGGGCCAGCGAACCACAGCTGCCAAGACCCTTCTATACCTCCACGTGGTGATCCTGGATAACAGGCTGCAGCAGGGCAGTCTGGCTAAGGAGAAGGGATCGAAGAGGGAATGCTAACCCGGTACAAAAAACATGCTTGCTGAAGTCGGATGTGTTGGACCGAAAGGTGCAAATATCGCAGTCAAGCTGTAAACTACGACACAACGCATTCCCTTCTCTGGACTACATTCTGCTATTTAAGCCCTTTCAGGGTTTGGTAGTGGGAGATTGAGAACGAACACAGCAAAGCCAAGATTACCTCAAACTTCCACATATGGTAACAATATACTTCAATTATCAGAATATGTGAGTCTGCAGAGAAACTGAGCATTACTCTATATCCAGTAGGTGTCAAACTTACGTTCAGTAGAACGCCCCAGGCCATACGAAGAGACATGTCTTTAAGAATGAAGAATCCAAGCCGAGTAATTTCAGATACCAACAATAACAATAACACACCGACATTGAAAGAGATGAGATCAAAACGATTGAGAATGGACAGAAAGCTATTACCACCGACTTGTTTTGTGATAAATTTTGACACTGATCACATCTCTCCCCTTGACGCGTAGTAACACAAGTGGACGGAATAACTAAGCTAAAACATGTAAAACTGAACAGTGGAATTCGTGATTTAAAAACAAATCCATATGGCGCTTTTCTAGCCGGTTCCAATGTCCGCTAGGTCGACTTATAGGAGCAATGTACGCTGGGCCGACTTATAGGAGCAATGTACACGGGCCGACGTATAGGAGCAATGTCCACGGGCCGACTTATAGGAGCAATGTCCACGGGCCGACTTATAGGAGCAATGTTCGCTGGGCCGACTTATAGGAGCAATGTACGCTGGGCCGACTTATAGGAGCAATGTACACGGGCCGACGTATAGGAGCAATGTCCACGGGCCGACTTATAGGAGCAATGTACGCGGGCGACTTATAGGAGCAATGTTCGCTGGGCTGACTTATAGGAGCAATGTACGCGGGCTAACGTATAGGAGCAATGTACGCGGGCCGACTTATAGGAGCAATGTCCACGGGCCGACTTATAGGAGCAATGTTCGCTGGGCCGACTTATAGGAGCAATGTTCGCTGGGCCGACTTATAGGAGCAATGTCCGCGGGCCGACTTATAGGAGCAATGTTCTCTGGGCCGACTTATAGGAGCAATGTTCGCTGTGCCGACTTATAGGAGCAATGTCCGCGGGCCGACTTATAGGAGCAATGTTCGCTGGGCCGACTTATAGGAGCAATGTCCGCTGGGCCGACTGATAGGAGCAATGTCCGGCGGCCGACTTATAGGAGCAATGTTCGCTGTGCCGACTGATAGGAGCAATGTCCGCGGGCCGACTTATAGGAGCAATGTCCGCGGGCCGACTTTTATGAGCGATTAAACAGGCCGGTGGCCCAGCAGTTACCATACAGTGTGATGACCTATATTTATGTTCCTCCGAAAGACTTGGACAGGAAGAGACTGCCCCCTGATACGACAAGGTCCTGAGCTTCGTGTCGTGTGTAAGTGCTCATTTATCTTATTTATACAAGTTTGTGCTGTTCCTCTCTACTTCCAGGAGGCGATAGTTATTCTTATGTGTACTGTCCATTGTCCCTGATAAAGATCATTATGTCGTAACGAATGCTTCTATATTCTTTTTGTTCCAGCGCGGTATCTGAACCAACAGTGACAGTGATCAAAGTGGAGGGAGTTAGCAAAGTTCTGTGTAGGATAGATAGATCTAGAAACAATGTCCCAAATACGATACGAGAACAAGGGCATGAATGCTGGGCTTATTGATACAAGGGAGACAATTGTGTACGGGACTCTGATAAGTGGCAGTGAGATTTAGAAAATGGTCGAATGGGCTCATTAGATTATCCTCATCAAGGAGGGGATTACATTGATTGACAGACTGATTCACTGATTGAATGATTCACTTATTGATCAGTCACATCTCTAGTGTGCATGTCCGTCTTGGTGAGGGGTCCCATATTTGCAGCACACTGAGGCCAGTTTTTTTGTTTGTTTTGTTTGTTTGTTTTTTGCGTTCGCCTGATTTATCTATTCCCCAAAGGCGTGCGTGCGTTACACTGTTGTTTTTATTTTGCGCCTGTCGGCCCAGTGCATCCGACTTCAGCATGCATTATATGTAAGGGTCTGCTTCCTCCTGCATTTTCTAAGGGTTTGCTTCCCCGGGGTAACGGCCGGTGCTGTGATGGGGATCGAACCCAGCACCTTCTGGTTGTGAGCCGTGCCACTTAACCACTAGGCCACGCCGTCCCCGGTTCTACAAATGAAATGCTACATGATGATGATGACATTACCAAAAACAAGCAATCCGGATGTCAGATGCTCGAAGAGACTGAAGCAGAAGAAGATGCTGGAGTCAATCCTCGGGGGAAGCAAACGGTAGAACATATAGAACTACCCAATTATATTGCAATAAAGGTTGTGCATGTCGCTTGCAACGTTCACGTATGAAACACACTGTGGACAGTTAGTGGACAAAGGGTTGTACCGAGATTACGTTAAGGTAGGGTTGATAAGTGAAGGGCCGCATGAAGAAAGGTTCATGGGCAAAGGGTTGTACCGAGATCACGTTAAGGTAGGGTTGATAAGTGAAGGGCCGCATGAAGAAAGGTTCATGGGCAAAGGGTTGTACCGAGATCACGTTAAGGTAGGGTTGATAAGTGAAGGGCCGCATGAAGAAAGGTTCATGGGCAAAGGGTTGTACCGAGATCACGTTAAGGTAGGGTTGATAAGTGAAGGGCCGCATGAAGAAAGGTTCATGGGCAAAGGGTTGTACCGAGATCACGTTAAGGTAGGGTTGATAAATGAAGGGCCGCATTAAGAAAGGTTCCTAGGCAAAGGGTTGTACCGAGATCACGTTAAGGTAGGGTTGATAAGTGAAAGGCCGCATGAAGAAAGGTTCCTGGGCAAAGGGTTGTACCGAGATCGCGTTAAGGTAGGGTTGATAAGTGAAGGGCCGCATGAAGAAAGGTTCCTGGGCAAAGGGTTGTACCGAGATCGCGTTAAGGTAGGGTTGATAAGTGAAGGGCCGCATGAAGAAAGGTTCCTAGGCAAAGGGTTGTACCGAGATCACGTTAAGGTAGGGTTGATAACTGAAGGGCCGCATGAATCAGGTTATGGTCAAAGGGCCGCACACAATTTAAATTGATGAATAAAGTTTTACCAAGACCACTTTAACACAGGTTTATTCTTTTCTTCTTTTTCTTCTTTTTTCTTTTTCTTCCTCTTGTTCTTTCTCTTGTTTTTTGTCCTCTTCTTCTTCTTGTTATCCTTATCCTTCTTCTTCTTCTTCTTCTTCTTTATATTGTTCCTCTTCCTCTCCTTCTTCTTTTTATTATCCTTCTTCTTTTTCTTCGTCTTCTTCTTCTTCATCTCATTCTTCTGTTTCTTCTTTTTTGTCTTCCTCTTTTTCTTTCTTCTTCTTCTTCTTCTTTTCCTTCTTCTGTTTCTTCTCTTTTTTTCTTATTCTTCTTGTTTCTGTTCTTGATCTCTTTCTTCGTATTCTGCGTTCGTCCTGAAAAGGAGGATTTGTTAAGTTCTTTCGTAGTTTCCAACCAGACCGCGTTATCTGTGCGTTCCTGGCTCTACTCGTGTTTTGTTTTTACTTCTTCTACATCTTCGACATTCGTCCTGATACGGCCGTCTCCGACTTTGCGTGGTAGTTTGCGGTGAGACCTATATCTGCACCTTTCGTCCTGACACATCCGATTTCAGCAAGACCTCTTTAGCTCGGGTTTTGCCTTCCATTTTCGATCCCTAATCACTTAACCAGCCTGCACGGTTGTAGGCTGTTTCCAGACCGCTACTTGGAGACAGAACAGAGACTTTTCAGTTATTAGTCACTGACCCTGATGCAAGCTTTGGGTCGCTAGCTGCTAGCTCCCTCAATGCTGGATCTTTGATCCCTCGACACAGGTTTGAGAACCCGCACGAACGCCATTTTAACAACATTAACACATTAGCACCTGGCTATTTATTCATAAAGACGATTTCTTCGAGGGATGATATATCTGTTAGGTTGAGCGGGTCCAGCCATTCTGTAACTTATTTATAAATAATTCATGACTTGGGATGTTTGACACGCTTAAATGTCTGCTCGTCGACCACTACCTCCTCCTTTACTCAGTGTTATCTTTTTTATTATTATCACAGTTCCGCAGAATGTGATTTCGTTCGTCTTAAACAGTACCTTATCATTGATCTTACCTTGTAATGGCGCTCCCTCTGTAAACAGTACCTTTTCATTGATCTTACCTTGTAATGGCGCTCCCTCTGTAAACAGCACCTTATCATTGATCTTACCTTGTAATGGCGCTCCCTCTGTAAACAGTACCTTGTCATTGATCTTACCTTGTAATGGCGCTCCCTCTGTAAACAGTACCTTATCATTGATCTTACCTTGTAATGGCGCTCACTCTGTAAACAGTACCTTTTCATTGATCTTACCTTGTAATGGCGCTCACTCTGCAGGTAAGAAAACCAAATGTGGCCCCGTAGAAAACGATGCGCATACAATGTTGGCGATGGGGTATCGAATTCCCTTCCACTCTTCCTTGTCTTCCACAATAGTAAGCACGGTACCGATTTACAGCAGGTTAGACGGAAGCGTACTGGTAAGGGCCCATACGTTTGCTGTGCAACGCGAGTGCTCTAAGTTTTTCCCAACGCAAGCGATGATGGCCAGAAGATCAGACGGTTTTGTTTCAATAATGTGATGTGCGCTGGATTTAGATTGTAGTGACGGGGTGCTTTCATTGTGAGAGGCGAGTGCCTTAACCTCTTGACTTCGGCGGCCCCCAACGCCAGGAGTCTACTACTATGATAATAAGACACTCTGCAGCCAATAGGACAAAGATAATATGGCTGGAGTGTCCGCATGCCGCTTGTTTATGACCAATACTCGCATGGGTAAATCAGTAAGTAGGTCACACACTGGCATGGGGAAGCCGATCAATGGAGTCTTTAGTTGATAAAGTAGCAGAAACATTTCGCTCTGGGATTATTTTAGGTTCCAGACGATAGGTGGCGTATGCACGTGCGCAGATGAGATAAAAACTGTCGTCGGTACTCATAGAGCGTACAATTTAAGAACAACCTGCTGTTGTGAGTTTCTTCTTGGCAAATGTTTTTGAAAATGCATTCATAGTCTCACCGTGCCCCAGGACGATGTCCGTCTGTTTGATGCACTACAATCCAATCCCACCTCCGAGGGAGACCTTTCGAGAATGACGACACGGTTTGACCTTGAAGAGCACGCGTGACTGAGACGACATACAAAAGACTTCTATGGTGCAGGTTTTGGTGCGCCAATGAGGCGATGGGATCAGTATGTCAGTGTTGGGGAAAAATATGTTCAGAAATAAGAGACACTGTCAATACCATAACAAATGGTTTTAAAATGCGTATCCCATTTCAGGTCAGGTCAGGTCATCCCGTAACCGGTGAGGTCGTTAGGGCACACATGAAGACATTCTCACAACCCCACGCCACCCTTCTCTGTCAGCCACCGCAGCCTGTGCCTCTTCTGGTCGGAGATTGGTCCATTCTTTTATGTTATTCTTCCATCTCTTTTTGGACCGGCCTCTTCGTCGTCTGCCTTGCTCCTTTCCGTAGAAGATCGTATTTGCAAGACCATTTGACCTCGATATGTGACCGTACCAAGCGAGTTTCCTTCTTTTTAGTATTTTTTTTTCAAAATAGTTATTTGTGACATATTTACTGATCTGTCCGCCTGAATAAATTAATGTTCTCGTTCTAAGAATGGTTTTGTGCGATGCAGGGAAAGTAAGCTCATTTAATAGCGCAACGAAGATCATCAGATGATTGCGCACTTTTTTCCACACAAGACGCGTTCACAAGATTCTGGTGTTTAAGTTGTACTGTCAAGATTTCGCATAGCTTATATAAGCGTGTGGGCTGATTGGTATGTTGTTGTGTAGCTTATGTACACGTGTGGCTGATTGGTATGATGTCGTGTAGCTTATATAAGCGTGTGGGCTGATTGGTATGTTGTTGGGTAGCTTATGTAAACGTGTGGCTGATTGGTATGATGTTGTGTAGCTTATGTAAACGTGTGGCTGATTGGTATGATGTTGTGTCCCTTATGTAAGCGTGTGGCTGATTGGTATGAGGTTGTGTAGTCTGTAAGCGTGTGGCTGACTGATATGATGTTGTATAGCGTATGTAAGCGTGTGGCTGATTGGTATGATGTTGTGTAGCTTATGTAAGCGTGTGGCTGATTGGTGTGATGTTGTGTAGCTTCTCTAAGCGTGTGGCTGGCTGGTATGATGTTGGGTAACTTCTGTAAGCATGTAGCTGATAGGTATCATTTCATGTAGCCCCTGAAGGCGCGTAGCGTTAATGACTGTCATAATTTCATGTAGCCCCTGTGGGTGTGTAACGTGTTAGACAGCCATGACTTAATGTAGCCCCTGTGAACGCGTAGCGTGCTTGACTGCCATGACTTCATGTAGCCCCTGTGAACGCGTAGCGTGCTTGACTGCCATAACTTCATGTAGCCCCTGTAAGCACGTAACGTGTTTACAAACATTTTCCATTTCGACCTTCCTCGTCCTGACCTTCATTTCACGGCTGCCCGCTCCTGATGGCCCCCTCCTTGAGGTTTTCTTGAATGTCATAGTGACCTTTCCAACTGTTCTGCTGACAGCAAGACCCCTGCGCTGCTAATAGCCATTTCTTTTTGAGCATTATTGTCCAAGTTAATCCACAAATATCCATGGATTTTGAGAGTGCATGCCCAAAAATAACGCCCTAGTGACCTGCTGGCTGAGTTGCAGCGGTAAATCTGGGAACGGGAGCGACTGACAAACACAATTGCTTCAAACAGATGGGGAACGATTAGCCCAAAACTGAAACCAGCTCGGCACTGGACATACTGTCACCAAAACCCGAAGGTGCTGGGAGTAAACCTGACAAATAATCTGCATCCAGTTCTCCCCCTTAGTAGTCTTGACCACCATATCTAGCCACTGGACCACGTATGCTGTGCGAGTGATTGCGGTTGATGATAGGGCAATTTCTTGTCTTCTTTAAATTAATTCAAGCGCAAGTTAGTGTAAGAGTATATAATTTTCTCAAAATCTGTCTATTTGACCATTTAGTCATCGCCGTTTCCAATAGGTAACTATTACTTTTACATTGTATGGACTGATCGTTTTCTGCATGGTAATCTAACAGTAAACTGTTGAAGTAAAGATTAATCATGGTCGGGTAAGCAGAGTCGGGTAATCAGGGTCGGGTAATCAGGGTCGGGTGGTCAGGGGCGGCTAACCAGGATCGGGTAATCAGGGTCGGGTGGTCATGGCTAGGTAATCAGGATCGGGTAATCATGGTCGGGTAATCATGGTCGGGTAATCATGGTTGGGTAGTCATGTTCGGGTAATCATGATTGGGTAATCAGGGTCGGGCATTCATGGTCAGGTAATCATGGTTGGGTAATCAGGGTCGGGCAATCATGGTCGGGTAATCATGGTCGGGTAGTCATGCTGGGTAATCAGGGTCGGGTAATCATGGTCGGGTAATCATGGTCGGGTAGGCATGGTCGGGTAATCAGGGTCGGGTAATCAGGGTTAGCTTATCAGTATTGGAAAAAAGGATTGGGTAAGCAGGGTTGGGAAATTAGGGTTGGGAAAAAAGGATTGGGAAATTAGGGTTGGGAAATCAGGATTGCGAATTCAGGGTTGGGTAAGCAAAGTTGGGAAATCATGGTTGGGTAAGCAGGGTTGGGCAATCAGGGTTAGGCAATCAGGGTTTGGTAAACAGGGTTTGGCGATCAGGTTCGGATAATCAGGCTCGAGTGATCAGGATCGAATAAAACATATTGATCAAGTCTCCAATCGTACGTTCTTGTTCGAGCGCCTGGAAAAAGGCTGCGTTTTAGCAATTTGGTCTATAAGGTGGGGACCGACACTAATCTCCATAGTAGTGAGATTACCGAGTCACCTTAAATTGCACTACAGCCAGAAGGTCACCGCTCCACCTTCTCAATAACGGCTCGGGTGGTCAGAAAAGCTGTTGGTAACAGGCTAACAAAGAAACGTCGCTAAACGTTATCAGCTATGAATGCACAAAGTACTCGAGCGTTCATGTACATTGGAGAGAGAAGTAAGGAAGGAAAACTTGCGTGTTAAAAATCAGTCAAATGAAATAAAGATAACGCAGTAAAGAAATGAAACATACTTATAAATAAAGATTGAGATATAGAAATGGAAATGGCTTTTACTAGGCGTGTTTAAATTAAACCAGAACAAACTGCAAAATGTGAACATTCGTACGACGCGATTGATGACGTCACCTCTAGTGTAAACAGCACATACCAACCGTCAAGTTTGCAAAATTGCATAATCCTCCGACTCATAGTTTCCTCAGTAGACAGTTGAAAACATGCGGGTGTGATACGGAATTTATCCAGCATTGATCAGCAAGTGGTGATTCGGTCTCTAATAGCTGGAGGATGTTAACCAGTTGATATTCATCGCAGAATGCAGGCAGTGTATGGTAACAAAAGTGTGTCGAAGACAACAGTGAAGAACTGGGCAACGATGCTTAAAGAAGGACGTGAGTTAACGAAAGATCTTCCGAGACCAGGTCAGGCGCATATTGTTCCTAGACACCCCCAATATGTGTTCACTACTTTTCATTGTAGAAAGTGTCGATGACTGAGTATGAATTCTGTAGCTATCGCTGCGGCTCTGAAAATGTGCCCGTAACTTCGTCAAGCACCCATTTAAAGCTGGGCCGGCTTGAGATGCAGTCACGCTACGTAGAAAACCCAAGATATTCCCAATCTGTCAAACTGAGGACGACCTGATTGAGGCTGTGATCAATTAGAAGGACAGAACGCTGTGTCGTGATCATTACACTATTTAATTTGAGGATAGTGGAGGCATTCAAGAATAGATTGGATGCGCATATGTATGTAAAAGAAACTGGTTGTATACAGACTCTGCAGTCTTCTAAACCAGTATAAAGAAGTATAGTTAAGTTAGGACGAAGGAGAATCGCAGAGCGCCTCGGGAGCTACGGAGTTCCTGCTCTGTGTCAGCACTATCAGCGATGAGAGGGACTGAGCACATTTGGGAGTATCCGAATACAGGGAAGTCGTGTCTATAACCCATTTCCAATTTGTTCCAAGCCGAAGCCAAGCCAAAGCCAAGCCCATATATTTATTTATTGATTACTTGTATCCATACATGTTTATCCACATCAGGGATACACACATTCATACGTGTACATTATATTTCATTGTTACGCATCATATCCTGTACACCGACGGATCAGAGCTGCGCAAGGGGACATCAGGATGGGACGTCTCGGCTAGAGAGAGCGGACAGGCTGTTGCCGAGTGCTGGGAGGGGCTTGAACAGAACTGGTTTACTTTGCGTGCTAGCATATCTAAAAGATACTAAGGACAGAATGCACGAAGAATCCACATCCGTCTCCTCAAGTGTGTCCGCCCAGTGCAGTAGTCTGTCCTGTTTGGATTGGTCGCACCGCCATTTGAGAACACATCCAGCACATCCAGCACCTCCATCACCTCCAGCACATCCATCACATCCAGCACCTCCATCACCTCCATCCCCTCCATCACATCCATCACATCCAGCACCCCCAGCACCTCCAGCACCTCCAGCACATCCATCACATCCAGCACCTCCAGCCCCTCCAGCACATCCAGCACATCTAGCACATCCAGCACATCCAGCACATCCAGCACCTCCAGCTCCTCCAGCACATCCAGCACATCCAGCACATCCAGCACATCCAGCACCTCCAGCACATCCAGCACATCCAGCATCTCCAGCACATCTAGCAGCTCCAGCCTAATAATGCCATCTTTGCTAGCGACGAGGCAACTATTATATTGATAAGACATGCAGCCTTTATGTTGTGGTGCAGACTCCAACTATAACGCTGCATACCCTGTGGATCAACCAAGTCAGGCAGACTCCAGGTGGTCCCGTAGTCCTCAATCATGACAATGTTAGAGTGGAAAGACATTCAAAAACCGTCTGCTTCAAGTGTAGTGATTTAATAATGTCATAGTTAGGACAAACTTCACCGCAAGCATCTGATGAGCTGGCTGTGTATTCTATTTAAATGTTGTAACCTGCTTTGATGCTGGCCTTAAATGGAGATTCTTCAGCAGAAGTATGAATCCATTCATTGGGTTAGGTACCAATAGTTCTTTGAGCTGCTTGAATGAGAGTACTTGGATCCTAGCTTTTGTTTGTATCCTCTTTTAATGTTCGCAGTGTTTCTGGTGTTTTAAGGAGTGTTTATGTTGGTATATTGTAACAGTTCCCGCCGGAACAAGAGAGTTTGGGACAGGGGGGATGTGGTTGCTGATAACAAAGGTACCTGAACATGTTAAAGTTTAAAGGTACCTGAATGCGTGTCAAGGTCACTCACCGTCTCAACAATGGAGAACAGAGTTTCGGCAAAGAATGTGGACAGATAGGAGTTGACCACTGGCCTTCCGATTTGGGTAGGGGGAGAATGAGTGACAGACGGATTGGCAACGGAGCTTGCTGCGATAGATGAGTGACAGGTGTGCAAAGTGTTTCGTTCCAATAAGACTGAATAGAGCCATCCCCTGAGATCCATTGGTCAAGCTCTGACGTTGCTTGAGTGTATATAACTCGAGACAAAGTTTAGCTCAGCAGGCTGGATGGAGAGCAGGCTGGATGTGAGAGGCTGGATGAGAGAGGCTGGATGGAGAGGAGATGAGAGAGAGAGACTGAATTTAGATAGTCTGTTTAGCTCACTGACTTACATAGAGGAACGATTGATAGACTGTTGTGCGAATGTTAGTGATAGAACAGGATCGCTCAAGTAGGTGTGTGAGTTTTGTATTAATAGATAATCTGAACGTCTGTTGTAAGCAGGACACATTCTGAACGAGGTATGCCCAGATCGCTCGCCTGAGGGGATTTGAGTTAGGAAGTTTTTGATAAGGTGTGTTGAGGAGGCAGTTAAAGAGATGTGTGTGTGTGTGTGTGTGTGTGTGTGTGTGTGTGTGATGGGAGTAAGGCAATAGACTGGTTTTTGGATAGTTGGGAATTCCATCAAGAGCTAATGCTTAAAATTTTCGCTCCATTTAATATTTACATTACCATATATTTAAAATAGGAATAATCAGTTAAGATGATATGTATTGTACTGTGTTTGTAATTTCACTACTCATTTTTCTGATGTGAATATTATATAATAAATATGCCATCTGATGTGTGCTATATTATTTGAAGTGTGTGGTCAGGATGATGTGGATGAGTGTGATAATGTTCTAAGTTAGAATAACGGCTAGGGCAAACAGTGGGGTCTGTTACATATCTGTTATTACTTTCTGTAACTCTTGTCTTCTTTCTGCTATCTGTTCTTGATTTCATTAACTTGGTGAAGTACTGGATTGTTTAACATTAACTTGGTGAAGTACTGGCTTGTTTAACATTAACTTGGTGAAGTACTGGCTTGTTTAACATTAATTTGGTGAAGTACTGGCTTGTTTAACATTAACTTGGTGAAGTACTGGCTTGTTTAACATTAACTTGGTGAAGTACTGGCTTGTTTAACATTAACTTGGTGAAGTATTGGCTTGTTTAAATTCTCCATTTTGACTGCGATTTTCAACAAGGAGTATGTTGCGATTAGCCCCTTTCATTCTTGTACTTCGTTCATATGCTCTATCATAGGGATCAAGATGCTGAGCAGCGCATGAGCTGCGGTGGTCGGCGACCCATAGCTGACTGCTAGCGTCAGAGCCAGCGAAACAGATCTGAGCAGCGCATGAGCTGCGGTGGTCGGCGACCCATAGCTGACTGCTAGCGTCAGGGCCAGCAAAACAGATCTGAGCAGCGCATGAGCTGCGGTGGTCGGCGACCCATAGCTGACTGCTAGCGTCAGGGCCAGCGAAACAGATCTGAGCACCGCATGAGCTGCGGTGGTCAGCGATCCATAGCTGACTGCTAGCGTCAGGGCCAGCGAAACAGATCTGAGCAGCGCATGAGCTGCGGTGGTCGGCGACCCATAGCTGACTGCTAGCGCCAGGGCCAGCGAAACAGATCTGAGCAGCGCATGAGCTGCGGTGGTCAGCGACCCATAGCTGACTGCTAGCGTTAGGGCCAGCGAACCAGAGCTGTCAAGATTCTTCTACACCTCCACGCGGTGATCCTGGATAACAGGCTGGAGCAGGGCAGACTGGCTAAGGAGAAGGGATCGAAGAGGGCATGCTAATCCGGTAAACAAAAAATGCTTGCTGAAGTCGGATGTTTTGGACCGAAAAGTGCAAATATTGTAGTTAAGTTGTAAACTAGGACACAACGCATTCCCTTCTCTGGACTACATTCTGCTACTTAAGCCCTTTTAGGGTTCAGTAGTGGGCGATTGAGAACGAACGAAGCCAAACTATAAGCTCCATAGTAGGTTTATCCTTCCGCATCTCAAGGGGTTGCTCCTGTTGTGGTTGTCGCAAGCTGTCCTGTGTGTTGACCTCATTATTCCACTAATGAAACACGGAAAAGTCTAACAACCTGTTCAGGTAATCCAGGTTAGATTTTGAACAAGTTGCTAGAATCGCATTATTATATTCTATCAAAGTATCTTTGTCTGATCCCATGAGGTACCACCACACAATTTTATTCTGAAGGGGAAACCACAAATATTCAAACAAAGTAGGAGAACTATTACTCACCTTGATCCTCATCTGTAGTGGTACTCCATCCTTCTGTGCTTGTCCCTTGCGAACTTAATCACTTAACTTTCAACATGTCCTTATCAATAGATGACATTCATAATACCGATAGCAGGTCCTGCTGCCCCATAGTAAAATGTGATTTGAATCACTTCAGAGATGAAAAACATCTAGTTTGGTATGGTTTTAGAAGTGTCTATGAAAACATTTACATTTACAAAGTAGCTATGGAACAATGAATCGAGTTTTTATGTATTCTGTTACTTCTAAAAATACGCCTTTATTTTTGAAGCAGTTAACTCGCTATGCTGCATGCTCTACATAATTTCAATACATCAATTATTTTGACACGAAGAAATTCTTTACAAGCACTACTCAAACTCCCGGCGAGATTACATTTTCCTTGACGTTGAGAGCTAGCGACGTTGCGTTTATGTTTTATTGATTTTTCATGTTTGTTTCTTTTTTGCTGAAGATGTTTTCACCCCTTCATTTGTCTAACTATCATCGCCACCAAACATCAAACATACAAAACAGAACAGATCGTGTTTATCGTTGCAGTCACACAACCAGGATTTCATACAATTAAGCATCCCATTTGTGTATAAATGCACCTCGATTTTTACCTGTAAATTGATTTTGTTCAATATCTAATTTGGCGACTACTACATTTTAATTTAATTTGCTCTGGTAATCTCAGCGTGCCTTGTTTTAATTCGCGAACACGCATTTCAAACCATTAAATAATAATTTTGAATGACAAAGAAACAGGCCAGGTCTCTGGCACGTGAGATCACTGTTGCATAGCTCTACTATATTGCCAGGTCATCAACACAGAGAGCTTATTCGGTCATATCTATTCAAAAAAGTCTTTGATCTAGATCAGGAAAAGAGTACAACTTGAAGATGGACCCTGTGGTAATCCTTCTTCTATGACTCCACAAGTCCCAGAGAGCCCTGGCTAGTCTTGAGACGATGAGAGTATTATTGGATGTCTCGAGTAACTAGCATCTGCGGGCAACGATTCCACTATCTTGTGGAAACCTTGAGAGAGGGTTGGGCTACGGGAGTAAACCAAGACAAAAATTCCGGAGTGGTAGCACATAAGGTGGATGGTTTCAAAATTGCTTACTCATTGCGGCAGCTCCTGCAGCTGAGTTGGTGCCAGTTTGTCATGCTTTACATTCCTTTGGATTACACCAGCAAGGCTGAGAGAGGGATCCTGCAGTTTGTGCAGCCCATGGTCTCCATATTCAGCGCCCAGGCTTGCGCTCTGAGAGGCTACTCACAGGATTCCACTTACATGGTCTGCAAACACTGAGATGCCTATGAATGAACGACTCCTTTTAAGAGATCGCTTCCTTCGTTTGGATTCATCACTGTAATTTAAACGTAACGCCTATAAATTATTAGACTAAAGACAGGCTTCAAATGTGGTGCTATAGAGGATGCAGTCAAAGGGGAGAGTTGGGGTCAGGGAAGTGTGAAATCAGTAGCGGAAAAGCATAAATAAAAATGATAAAGATAAAAAAATTTGAAAAAGCTACAAAATAACAAACTAAAATATTTTTATGCACATGTGAGAAGCATCGTAATTAAATGAAAATAATTAGAACTGTATGTCGAAGAAAAACCCCCATATATAATAGGGTTAACAGAATCATGCACATATGAGGACATTGCAGATAGTGAGCTTAAAATGAACGGATATTCAAATATAGCCACTGTATGGTCATAGTTATTGTTCTAGAAGCGGGGTCACGATGCAGCAGGACATGAGCTGACAGCAGCCAGCGACTCCCACCTGTCTGCTTACATGAGGGTCAGCGAATCACAGCTGACCAAGACACTGTTTCGCTTCCAAGTGGCGGCCCTGACAACAGGGCTGCACTAGCCACTAGTGTAGTCTGGCCAAAAGATAGAGATCGCAGTTGGAAGGCAAACCGAGTGTTACAAAAAAGCCGGGAGAAATCGGATGTGTCGGACCGAAAGGTACAGATATCGCATTTTGCTTTAAAATACGATAGAACGTCTCAACATTTCCAAGTTGTGGAAGCCATAATCTATTCTCTCACTCAACTTAAAAAGCTGGCCTTCTATATACCTTTCCCATTTTAAAATAACCTGTTCGGGGCATAATATGTTATATTTCTCTAGAACCAATAACCACGTGTGCTCATCATCGCCCCCCCCCCCGCCCCCACCCCTTCCCCCCACGGCTGCTAGTTTGCCCGGGCACGATGTTAGGGAGATGAACAGATACCTTGTAGGTTCATCCGGGCGATTTTTGTTTTTCGATACTGTCGCCTTAAATTGGCATTCCTTCATGCTTTAGGACTTTCCATTTCTCCATTTCAGAATGAGAAAAACATTTTTTTCCTCAAATCCCCAGGTGAAGTAGCACTTCATTATGAATCTTGTCCCGCCTTGGGGCCCTTCGGGGTTTGAGTTTCCTCAGGGCTTGTTGGAGTTGGGGCTCTTTTATGTTAAAGTCAACTTAACATACGGAAGACATGATGTCAAAGATGGATTTCACTTAACTTCCAAACCAGCATAGGCCAGAGTCACTGTTTTATTGTATTTTGCAATTCATAATATCGTTTCAAAGTGAACACATGTCACCACTGCACCTGCCTTGTTTCCGGGAAGTCTGTAACCAAACATCTGTCTTGGCTGATTACTGCAATGATTTTTGTACATGATGCTAGCCCTGCACAATCCTCCTATAGTTCCATGTTACGCATGTGTAAGGTTACAGCAGTTCCCCTAGACACCACTCGAATGTTACATGATGCATGCTCCTTAATAATGTGTGAGACCATGCGATGGTGGTATATGTTGCAATTTGCTGTACATAATGATTCTGCTAGTGACATCCACAGCTTTCTGTCCTGTTTACAACATACAACATGTCCGAAAGGTTGTAGTTATCCCATTAGTTCATACAACTCCTTCTTAGTCAAAATCGAATTCAAATGTATCGCTGAAAATGTCCAACCGAATACATACGCGCCATTACGTGAACGTGCCAATCTGATCCAGCCTAACCCTATTACAAAAGTGCACCCGTATGGTCTCCTGGATCTGGCACAATGAGCAGGAGATTGACATGTCAAACGGCTTTTCTATTTGGTAGTAAGGGTATTCACGAGGTCTCCATCCAGCAGTACTTGTAGGTCACAGCTGACTGATTATAAACTGGACAATTGAATTTTGATATAACGGGACCTGCATTTTAAAACGAAGCACCCACGCAAAAATTGTTTTCAAACTTTGAGAATCTATTCGGGAAGAATAAAGACAAGCTACGGAAGTACTGAATTACAAAAGTCCATAAAAATGAATCCATGTACTTCTTTGCTACCCCATCTGGAAAAAAACAAAATAAAACGAACACATAATAAATAAGCAAAGTAATGATTTAAGCGCAGTACTCTGTCAACTATGCCAGCAGACAGCACCAAAAAGAGTAGTGGTACAGTGGGTTCCATCCCACTGTAACATCCAAGGCAACGAAGAGGCAGACAGACTGGCAAAAGAAGGTGCAAGACTACCATAACCAGATTCTAGTGTGACCTACGAAGAGTCGAAAATGCTTATTAGAGCCAGATACATGGCCAAATGGGAAACAGAACATACTGGCTACACAAAAAATGATGCCAATTACCAATTGAACAGAAAAGAGCAGGTCGTGGTCTTCAGACTCCGCACAGGCCTATTCAATAAATTGAAGATAGGTGGCACTGACGAATGCAGTTGTGGTACCGGAAAAATGACCGCTGAACATCTGCAGCAAAACTGCCCGAAATACGAGGGTCAGAGAAAGCACATGTGGCCATCACCAGTGGCAACAATAGACAAGCTCTATGGCAGTGTTGACAGCCTCAGGATGACCGCTGCTTTTTTCGAAAAAATACAGGTTGACGTCTGACAGCGTACGAAGAAGAAGAAGAAGAAGAAGAAGAAGAAGAAGAAGAAGAAGAAGAAGAAGAAGAAGAAGAAGAAGAACAAAATAGGCAAAGGCCACTAAAAACACATCAGAAGGTTGCAGCCGTACTGGCCAAAGTGGGACGGTGAATGGAACAGCCGCGGTTAGCAAGACAGGGCAAACAATGGCAACCACATATATAAGAGTGTGAGGCAGCGCGGCCTAGCAGTGAAGTTTCCAGCCTGGCACAAATGAGATTTTGGATCACTCCTCTCTGCGTATGGAAAGTGAAGGCAACCTAACTGACAAGAAACTAATCACAGCGAAATTGGTAGTGGTTGTAAGAAGCGACGTTCTACAAAGGACTTGAAACTTACATTATATATAAAGAGACACACATATTCCCTTATACATTAAAGCGCACTTATGGACACGCATATATATAGATACTGAAATAGATGTCAAGAATACTGATAATAAGAATCGACGTGATCCCCGTAGTCGTAAGCGTCACGCTGATGAAGCCAAGCGTAGCACAACTTTAATAGAACCGTCGGGATGTGAGGAAAGCTGCTGCAACATGCCACTCAACGCATTTTCAGTGCGCACAAAAGCATTAAACAACAACAACAACAAGAGCAATAACAACAGCAACAACAACAACAACAGCAACAACAACAACAACAACAACAACAGCAACAACAACAACAACAGCAACAACAACAGCAACAACAACAACAACAGCAACAACAACAGCAACAACAACAACAGCAACAACAACAACAGCAACAACAACAACAACAGCAACAACAACAACAGCAACAACAACAACAGCAACACCAACAGCAACAACAACAACAACAGCAACAACAACAACAACAGCAACAAATACAGCAACAACAACAACAGCAACAACAACAACAGCAACAACAACAGCAACAACAACAACAACAGCAACAACAACAACAGCAACAACAACAGCAACAACAACAACAACAACAACAATAACAGCAACAACAACAACAACAGCAACAACAACAACAACAACAACAACAACAGCAACAACAACAACAACAACAACAACAACAGCAACAACAAGAGACGACATGTTAAAGGTCTAGATTAGATATTAGGAAATATTTTTTAGTCAGAGAGTGGCGAATGATTGGAATGCATTGCCACGGGAGGTAGTGGAGGCAGGGACAGTTAATGCATTTAAGAAAATATTGGATGCGCATAGCTTTTAGAGCAAGGGGATGTAAATGAAACTGGTTGTATACAGACGCTGTAGAGTCTTTTAAACCAGTATAAAGACGTTGTTAAGTTAGAGACTGGTCTCTCTAGTTTCCTTGGCTTGTTAATACATTCCATCTATCGAACCGCTTCCTCTCTGATCACTTCCGTATGCCTGTCTCTATGTGTCCTCTGCACCCCTGCCTTCTAGAAACCCAATGGCACACCTAACTATATCCTGTACACTTTTCCTATCACTTAGTCATGCCGTGCCTCGCCTTCGTATGCCTAGCTGGAAAGTTGTTGTTGCCCAATACCGGAAGTCGAGGACTCTACAGAAGGACCACGACAGGCTTGACTGTTTCCACGAGCGCCTCCATCCTGAGGGCATCCTTGACCTCCCCCCTCCCCCTTTTGAGCAGCGTATACCTTTCGTACAGACGCGAGTCGTATGTCGGGGTCATTGTGTATGGCAAAGATAATAATTTATTAAGTTCTGACTAGGTGTCATAAAACATCTACGGTGACTTATCAGCTGTCCTCACTGCCTAGACACCCGAGAATTGTTTGGCAACAAAGCAACAGCTGATAAACAATATATTTATGCCGATTCTGTGCTATCAGTGCCAAACATGACCTCTATTCAGGGCACGAGAGAGCAGAATTTCGACGTGTGAAATGACGTGTTTGAGGAAGGTCGTCGGTGCTACCAGAAGAGACAGAAGGCGGAACGACGACATTCGAAGTATGGTCGGCACTACGTCTTATGTCGAATACATTTCCAGACAGAAAATAAGTTGGGTTGGCCATCTCATGAGAATGCACCCTCATCAACTTCCACTGATGGCTTACAACGCTGGTGGATCAGGCTACAGGGCAAAGGGACAGCCACGAGGTAGGTGGATAGATGACATTAGAGTGACTGTGCAGCAAAAAGAGCTCACATTGACCGGCGCAACGCACTTGGCGCAGGATAGACGACTTAAGCTCCCCACGACCCTTAAAGACAAAAATGGAAAGAAAACTAACTGAAGTAAATAATTGCACCTCTGCCCCACAGAGACCATGTCGTAAGAGGCGACTATGTGACATGGCATTACAACGGACATGGTTAGGTGGTTTGTTAGGAGAAGCATAGATGGCGCCTAACAAGCTGTGGGCCTTTTTTGCTCTAGTGATTAAATCTATTAAGATGGACTCGAACATCGTTTAGCCACCCTCCTCGGCATTTGTCTCAACGCAGCGGAGTAATAAACTGCTCGAGCCTAGCCTGCTAAGCAGGAAATCCTCCTCCCTGCTATTTATAGCTCACGACAGAGCTGGGACCTGCTCAGGGATCCACCCCTGTAGAAGTACAGGTCGACTAGGATCCCCCGTCCTACCGTCCCCCATCTGACCGCCTGAAACTGGTTTTTACGTTTCACCCTCACTGCTTCTCTGTCGGAGATATTGTGTACCACCGACTCCTTTTGGAACTAAACGCTAGGCCGGCACGGCACAGCATAATGACTAGGACGTCAGGTCAGGTTCAGGCACAATATACCAGTATTTCTCTATCCTGTTGCGTTTCATCGAAACAGGCTGTTTGAAAGTCTAGCTGATGAGATGTGGATCGACGTGATCCCTAGAGTAGTCAGTGTCACGCAGATGAATCCAATCATAGCACAACCGCATAGATGACCGTGTTCCACCTCCATCAGCACACTCGGGATGTGTTTAGAGCTACTACAACCCGCCACTTAACGCCATATTCAGGGCACATAAAAGAGTAAACCTTCTCATTATTAGCATTCAACAACAACAACAACAACAACAACAACAACAACCGCCTCCTTATTCTTCATTCCTCTCCTCCGTGCGGTGTTTCCTGATCTTCCTTCGGTGGTTCACATGCGTGAAAGAAACTTGCGTGGCTTGTTGATCCGATACCTGCTTAAGATTCACGCCCTGGACCACCACGACGTCCTCCCTGTCATCAACACCTGTAGTTGTGTAACGTGTCGCAAGGTTGTGTTCTCCTGTCATGACCTCAATATCAGTGTTATCTCCCATCATGACACCAAGGTCAGCGTTCTCCCATCATGACACCAACGTCAGCGTTCTCCCAATCACGTTCGTCAACCTGCCCTTTAGCAGTTTTGAAACAAGAAAAGAGGTTAACCCCCAAATCGTGCAACCTTATCTGCGCTATTATTTACAAACGCAGCAATATCGTGAGGGGAGACTGGCCTATAGCCTCGTGTCCGATTTAACTAACACCTCAATTTCTTCTAAATTCGGCCGAACGGTCGATAGACATTTTGCTATTCATGGACACCAGGGTAGAGGTTGATATCGGCAACATCTCTCTGGTGATCAACAATAGTTTGAGCTTGAAAATCGATTAACCTCGCTTTAGGAATGCACCACAATTCATCATTTGAATACATCCCATACCTTGATGTAGAGTTTCTTCTACACTTACATCTTTCGCTCCCTCTCTCTCTCACCTATTTCTCTTCCATCCTTCTGACTGTATATCTCTCTGCTGTTGGTATTATGGTTATACCCCAACCATTCTGTTTTGTTATGTATGTGCATGTGTATGTGTGTATATGTTTGTTCTATGTATATGTGTTTTTGCTTCAGATCCAACGGCTAATCAAAAAGTGGGAACAGGACGCCATGGATCGTGTTGCATGAAGGTCCAGGATTAACCATGAAATACAATTAAAGGAGATACTGATTGAAGATAGGTTAAGGATTCGGTGTTTGAGAAGACACACCACACCATGCGATGACGCAAACAGTCCTGATTTCCCTTGCACACACTGTGGATGACGCTTCTCTGCTTCGACTGGCCTTACGAGTCACATCCGTTATCGTTACAGACTGTAGTTGCATCCCCTTTTTAGAGCACGACTTCCTATCGTCAGACAAGACGGGAACAGCCAATGACGATGAAGATAAAAACCTATCGGACTATAGCCTTTAAAAAAGTGCAATTTTAGTTCAAACCTAATCCCATTCAAAATACATCTCTGAGCTGAAACACTTCACCCATCGCTGCTTCCACCGTGGACACGTTTCTATTAGTCATTTATGAGGATCTACATTGAGCGTTTCGTCGTTACATGTGCTCTGATTTCTTCTATGTATAAACACAGCTAATGTACTACACCTGGCGTGGATAACGTATTGGCCTGGGAACCAGGAAGTTGTGGGTTTGATTCACACACAAAATTATACACAATACCAATAACATCAGCAACAAATCTGGCAGCGTGAGGATTGCACTTATTGGTGTCAGTGTGTTCTCCCATCATGACCTCATTGTTAGTGTGTTCTCCCATTATGACCTCATTGTTAGTGTGTTCTCCCATTATGACACCAGTGCTAGTGTGTTCTCCTATCATGACACCAATGTTAGTGTGTTCTCCCATCATGACACCAATGTTAGTGTGTTCTCCCATCATGACCTCAATATCAGTGTGTTCTCCTATTATGACACCAATGTCAGCGTTCTCTCATCATGACCTCAGCAATAGTGTGTTCTCCAATCCTGACACAAATGTTAGTGTTCTCAAATCATGACCTCAATGTTAGTGTGTTCTTCCATCATGACCCCAGTGTTAGTGTGTTCTCCTATCATGACCTCAATATCAGTGTGTTCTCCCATCATGACACCAATGTCAGCGTTCTCCTAACATGACGCCAGTGTTAGTGTGTTCTCCTATTATGACACCAATGTTAGTGTGTTCTACCATTATGACCTCAATGTTAGAATTCTTCTATCATGACCTCATTGTTAGTGTATTCTCCCATTATGACCTCAGTGTAATAATTCTCAGATCATGACCTCAATGTTAGCGTGTTCTCTCTCATCATGACCTCATTGTTAGTGTATTCTCCCATTATGACCCCAATGTTATAATTCTCTCATCATGACCTCAAAATTATAGTTCTGTCATCCTGAGCTAAATGTAAGTGTGTTCTCCCATCATGACCCCAATGTTATAATTCTTCCACCATGACCCCAATGTTATAATTCTCCCATCATGACCCCAATGTTATAATTCTTCCATCTTGACCCTAATGTTAGTGTGTTCTCCCATTATGACACCAACGTTAGTGTGTTCTCCCATCATGACCCCAACGTTAGTGTGTTCTCCCATCATGACCCCAACGTTAGTGTGTTCTCCCATCATGACCCCAACGTTAGTGTGTTCTCCCATCATGACCCCAATGTTAGTATTCAGCTGCAAGTTTGTCAGTTTAGGTAAACTCTGCTTTGCCATAGCCATTCTTCGTCCTACTTCATTTTGACAATCTCAATTGTTGCTTATAATTGAGCCAGGAAATTCACAATTTGCGACATTCAATGCTTCTTGCTTTTCTAGGATAACTTTAGATCTGGTTGTTGCCTTGTCATTTTTCATTTTCTTGCTTCTGTTGATGTTTGGTTGTATATTTCGTTCCTCGCTGTGTGGATGATTCTCTGTTCTAACTACGACGCTCTTCGAAAAGATAACTTAATTATTTGCGTATCTTACTTCTGGTATTTCATTCGCGCTGTAATTGTGAACGTGTCGAATTTTTTTATAATCTTTATAATATTTGACGTTTCTCGTTATGTTTTGAATATTTGACGTTTTTCTTTATGTTTTTAATATTTGACGTTTCTCGTTATGTTTTTAATATTTGACGTTTCTCGTTATGTTTTTAATATTTGACGTTTCTCGTTAAGTTTTGAATATTTGACGTTTCTCGTTATGTTTTGAATATTTGACCTGTCTCGTTTTGTTTTGAGCAAATATTTTAAAAAGATAAAGCGACAGAATGAATCCTTGTCTTACTATTTTGTGCCCCACTAACCAGACCAATGTCTCCATAGCTAATCTGACCGTTGCTTGTTGTACCGGAAACAGTATTCCGACCAGTAGTTGAATCAGGTGTATTGAAAACTCTACCTCTTTCATGATGGTCCAAGGCATTTTATGTTGGATAATGTCAAAAGCTTTGGTATGATCTATAATGCAAATGTGTAAGTGGACATTGCACTCTTTTCGTTTATGATACTTACCCTGGGGACAACTCTTCTCCTTCTCTCTCTCTTCTTACCTCCCCCTGTTTCATTTGACTCTGTCCTACAGTCACACTCTTGCACAACTTTCATACGCGCCCTCAGGGTGAGATCCTTCCATTGCACTTTGGTTGGGCTAGCTTCTGAGGGTGCACAAACTTAGCATAGGTACATACAGACGCACATGTGCACCCAAGCACTGGTTTATGCGTCTTGGTATCGCCCAATGGACTACGGTCTGGGGTGGAATGAGCGCGCCTCCGCCAGTAGAAACTAGTGAGGCAAACATCTGAGCAGCAACAACAAATTCGATTATGTTTCTTATGTACAGGATTTGCTTACAAAGAATGTTGGCCAATTTTACTGAGTAGATGTATAACAGCACCGGTGAAAGCGGAGACCCTTGAGGCAGTTCTGGACATATTCGCCTCGGCTCTGATGTCCACGATCCCAAGCGTAGCACAACTGTTCTTTCCATCAGGGCAGCTGATATCCAACTAACCAACCACGGGCTTAAACCACACTGCTTCAGACAGGTAATTAAAGTTCCAAAATCGACACGGTTGTATGCGTCTTCCATGTCGAGTGCCACCGCGACCGTTTCTTGCGTTGACTGAAAACCCTCATACTCAACCTATGCAAAAGTTCCAGCGTTAGCCCAGGTCTCCTTCTGTGTTCTGTAGCTCCCCAGCGTATCGGGTAGTGTAAGATGTCCTCCCGTCTTAGGTAGGCCATTATTTTTCTGGCCACTATCTTCTCGAGCAATTTGCCATATACATTGTGTATGGTGATTATTCTATAGCTGCCGAGAAGCGTGGAGTCCTTACCAGGTTTAGGCAGTGGGCACAGATAGCTATGAAGTCAGTCGTCAGGCACCGATGCCTTCTCTATAGTGTGGTTGAACTCCTTCATCATATTTCTTATCGCTGTCTCATCCAAGGGCTTGATGAGGCAATACTGTAATCCATCAGGACCTGCGGCAGTGGTTTTGCTGGTACGTAGGCTATTTACGACCTTCTCGGGGATAAGGTCTACATAAGCCTCTTCCCTGATAGCTGCGTCTAAAATTCCTTTCCGAATTTCCTGACGGGCCTCTCTGTCGCATTTGTCCGTCTGGGCAAAAAATAGACTAGAAAAATCTGAACCTTCTCTTCGTCTGTCTTCAGGGAAATGCCTGTGGTGTCTTGAATGTTGGGGATAAGCTGGCTTGTAGTCTTTCTACCCCTCTGCCGATGCACGTGCCAGAACGTCTGGAGGGTACTATCATTACCCACTCCTGTGATGAACTCCCCCCCTTAGCTCGCTTTTGGACTCCCTAGCTAACCCTTAAAAGAAATTGGTAGCTTTGCATTTTATCTCCATCTTCTGATCCAACACGTCGACATTAGTACCAGCTCTCATTCTGGCGTTACGCCTATCCTTTGATGCCGCTTCCTTCTTTTACTTTGCAGGCCGTATTACTTGAGTCCACCAGGGTGGTTGGACAAAGGGGATCTAGTGGTCCTGCCTCCGATCGTCTGGCGCAGCTTGTTCACTACATTATCCTGTTCGTACGTGTATCTGAACACCTGTTTGGCTTTCCGATGTCTGGTGTGTTTTCCTCTGGGTATAAGTACGACACATAGCAGGTGGTCGCTCTCTTGTGCCCGTAATACGTCCCAGTGTGTGGATGGAACAACATCACTGGATATAGGAACCAGGTGGATAGCCCCATCTGTATCCCCCGGCCGAGATGCTAGTCTAGTTGGACGTCAGTAATTCACGACAGTGAGGTTTGTGTCAACTACTGCGTGGCTCAAGGCGACCCCTCGCCTATTTTCAGTGGCATTTCCACACTTCTTTGACTTAGCATTAAAGTCACCTGCAATGAGGCACGTTTTACTCTGTGACCCTGACAAGTCTGGCAGAAATTCCCACTTTAAGTCATCGTAAAAGGTGATCTACGTGAGCGTATACTTTGTAGATTCTCCATTCTTGGTGGTTGATTGCTACAATCCCTTGTAGCTCGACATCCTCAATTTTACAGGTGCTAGTATCTGTCCATGTATGGGGAAGTTCTTGATTCACATACATCGCCAGTCACCGCTGGCCGTCACTGATCGCAGTAGGGCATACATGTCAACAACCTCCAGTATGAGAATGGAGACGGAAGCTGTGACCTCAGCACTAAACTGGATATCTGAGACTTCTTTAACAAAGGCAGTCATCGTGACAGACACGCAAAACGTACTTCAGAAAGTACAGAAGGGATGGCTTAGGTACGAGTGGATAGCTGCTGTTAAGATCTCAAACCTCCAGGCGTTGACATGGATCTACTGTCCTGCTCATGCTGGGGTTCAGGGCAATGAAAGAGCTGACATCATGGCTTCACAAGTTTCCATCATGAGCACATTAGTGATGGATAGAAGTGACATTTTGAAATCAATCAATGCCCGCCTGCTGGATGAGGACACCGCAATAGATGAAGCAGCAATCCACAGACTGCAAAGTTTTGACATTAAACGAGGTTCGAGCGGAGTGTGCGCATGAGAGGACGGCTCAGAAGAGTGTACAACCAGCGAGCTACAGGGACCATCATCATCCATACCCTACGCCATTTGATGAGAGAGATTGAGCACTTATGGGTGTGCAGTGACTTCGATTCTTAGAAACAGAAACACAAACAGAAACAGAATCCTTATAAAGAAAATCTCCTTCAATGTTTTTTAACATACATTTAAGAGATTCACATACAATCTATCGATTATCCTTACAAAAAAAGTTGTTGATCTTGCGTTTTTTTAAAAGAACATTTACAGAGATATACATAAAATAAATCGATTCTCCTAACAAAGACAATATCCATCCATGCGAATCTGGCTCCTATTCAGGAAGTATATTCATGCCTCAACCAAAACTCGTCTCATACAAACACAGGAATCACCTCAGATAAAGACAAGTCGGAGGAGTGGGTGACAGCAGTTCACCGGAGGAGTGGGTGACGAGCAGTTCGCCGGAGGAGTGGGTGACGAGCAGTTCGCCGGAGGAGTGGGTGACGAGCAGTTCACTGGAGGAGTGGGTGACGAGCAGTTCACTGGAGGAGTGGGAGACTAGCAGTTAACCGGAGGAGTGGGTGACGAGCAGTTCACTGGAGGAGTGGGTGACGAGCAGTTCACTGGAGGAGTGGGTGACGAGCAGTTCACTGGAGGAGTGGGAGACTAGCAGTTCACTGGAGGAGTGGGTGACGAGCAGTTCACTGGAGGAGTGAGTGACGAGCAGTTCACTGGAGGAGTGGGTGACGAGCAGTTAACCGGAGGAGTGGGTGACGAGCAGTTCACTGGAGGAGTGGGTGACGAGCAGTTAACCGGAGGAGTAGGAGCGGAAAATAAACAGTTCGTTGTAGGAGCAGGACACAAGCAGTTCGCCATAGATGCAGTACACAAGCAGTTCGCCATAGATGCAGTACACAAGCAGTTCGCCATAGATGCAGGACACAAGCAGTTCGCCATAGATGCAGTACACAAGCAGTTCGCCATAGATGCAGCACACAAGCAGTTCGCTATAGATGCAGTACATAAGCAGTTCGCCATAGATGCAGTACATAAGCAGTTCGCCATAGATGCAGGTCACAAGCAGTTCGCCATTGATGCAGTACACAAGCAGTTCGCCATAGATGCAGCACACAAGCAGTTCGCCATATATGCAGTACACAAGCAGTTCGCCATAGATGCAGAGGACGATTTGGCAAGAAAAAAAAGGAACAAAAAACGCAATATATGTGCGAGTATATATGGTCCTTGTTTAATTCACCCGAGTTATAATTTATTTTCTATTTATCTCTTATTTCATCCGAATTTTTACTATACCAAATAAATTGCTTATGCCAATATTTGTGCGCTAAGACGCCATTAACCCATTGCAGATATTAGAGAAACACTACACAAAGAATCGAGAGGTCAGGAAGTCGGTAAAGTATCGCAGTAAGCGTCAGATCGATGTCCATCCTCGCATGTTGTGTTCTTACATGTGAGGATTGATGGGCTGGTAGCGCATAAAAGCTCGTCAGTTGAACGAGTTTGATACGATACTAAAGGAAATTGATCTCTTTTGGTTGGCCTGTTAATTTCAGTTAGAACAAGAGACGTCTGCGTTGATTGAAAATTCTATTTTGTTATGCAAGACATTATGAAAATTTCAAACTTTAATAATCGTTGAATGCAAATGCGTGTGAATAATCGAGTGTATTAATTGTTACGATATATATATGTTCAACCACATGATGTTGATGTTAGTCAGTCGTGCGACTGGTTGTAGGGTTGTATGTGTATGTCTCTCTATTTGACCCTGTCCTCTGGTTGATCAGTAAGCAGACTGGTTGTAAGGTTGTCTGAGCATGTCTCTCCAATTTACCCTAACCTCTGGTTGATCAGTCCTAAGATTAGTTATAAGGTTGTCTGAACATGTCTCTCTATTTGACCCTATCCTCTGGTAGATCTGTCCTAAGACTGGTTGTAAGGTTGTCTGAGCATGCCTCTCCATTTGACCCTAACCTCTGGTTGATCAGTCCTAAGACTGGTTGTAAGGTTGTCTGAGCATGTCTCTCCAATTGACCCTAACCTCTGGTTGATCAGTCCTCAGACTGGTTGTAAGGTTGTCTGAACATGTCTCTCCATTTGACCCTATCCTCTGTTTGATCAGTCCTAAGACTGGTTGTAAGGTTGTCTGAACATGTCTCTCCATTTGACCCTATCCTCTGTTTGATCAGTCCTAAGACTGGTTGTAAGGTTGTCTGAACATGTCTCTCCATTTGACCCTATCCTCTGTTTGATCAGTCCTAAGACTGGTTGTAAGGTTGTCTGAACATGCCTCTCTATTTGACCCTATCCTGTGGTTGATCAGTCCTAAGACTGGTTATAAGGTTGTCTGAACATGTCTCTCCATTTGACCCTATCCTCTGGTTGATCAGTCCTTAGACTGGTTGTAAGGTTGTCTGAACATGTCTCTCTATTTGACCCTATCCTCTGGTTGATCAGTCCTAAGACTGGTTGTAAGGTTGTCTGAACATGTCTCTCCATTTGACCCTATCCTCTGGTTGATCAGTCCTTAGACTGGTTGTAAGGTTGTCTGAACATGTCTCTCTATTTGACCCTATCCTCTGGTTGATCAGTCCTAAGACTGGTTGTAAGGTTGTCTGAACATGTCTCTCCATTTGACCCTATCCTCTGGTTGATCAGTCCTTAGACTGGTTGTAAGGTTGTCTGAACATGTCTCTCTATTTGACCCTATCCTCTGGTTGATCAGTCCTAAGACTGGTTGTAAGGTTGTCTGAACATGTCTCTCCATTTGACCCTATCCTCTGGTTGATCAGTCCTTAGACTGGTTGTAAGGTTGTCTGAACATGTCTCTCCATTTGACCCTATCCTCTGGTTGATCTGTCCTAAGACTGGTTGTAAGGTTGTCTGAACATGTCTCTCCATTTGACCCTATCCTCTGGTTGATCAGTCCTTAGACTGGTTGTAAGGTTGTCTGAACATGTCTCTCTATTTGACCCTATCCTCTGGTTGATCAGTCCTAAGACTGGTTGTAAGGTTGTCTGAACATGTCTCTCTATTTGACCCTATCCTCTGGTTGATCAGTCCTTAGACTGGTTGTAAGGTTGTCTGAACATGCCTCTCTATTTGACCCTATCCTGTGGTTGATCTGTCCTAAGACTGGTTGTAAGGTTGTCTGAACATGCCTCTCTATTTGACCCTATCCTCTGGTTGATCAGTCCTAAGACTGGTTGTAAGGTTGTCTGAACATGTCTCTCTATTTGACCCTATTCTCTGGTTGATCAGTCCTTAGACTGGTTGTAAGGTTGTCTGAACATGCCTCTCTATTTGACCCTATCCTGTGGTTGATCTGTCCTAAGACTGGTTGTAAGGTTGTCTGAACATGCCTCTCTATTTGACCCTATCCTCTGGTTGATCAGTCCTAAGACTGGTTGTAAGGTTGTCTGAACATGCCTCTCTATTTTACCCTATCCTCTGGTTGATCAGTCCTAAGACTGGTTGTAAGGTTGTCTGAACATGTCTCTCCATTTGACCCTATCCTCTGGTTGATCAGTCCTAAGACTGGTTGTAAGGTTGTCTGAGCATGTCTCTCCAATTGACCCTAACCTCTGGTTGATCAGTCCTAAGACTGGTTGTAAGGTTGTCTGAACATGTCTCTCCATTTGACCCTATCCTCTGGTTGATCAGTCCTAAGACTGGTTGTAAGGTTTTCTGAACATGCCTCTCTATTTGACCCTATCCTCTGGTTGATCAGTCCTAAGACTGGTTGTAAGGTTGTCTGAACATGTCTCTCTATTTGACCCTATCCTCTGGTTGATCAGTCCTAAGACTGGTTGTAAGGTTGTCTGAGCATGTCTCTCCAATTGTCCCTAACCTCTGGTTGATCAGTCCTAAGACTGGTTGTAAGGTTGTCTGAACATGTCTCTCCATTTGACCCTATCCTCTGGTTGAGCAGTCCTAAGACTGGTTGTAAGGTTGTCTGAACATGCCTCTCTATTTGACCCTATCCTCTGGTTGATCAGTCCTAAGACTGGTTGTAAGGTTGTCTGAACATGTCTCTCCATTTGACCCTATCCTCTGGTTGATCAGTCCTAAGACTGGTTGTAAGGTTGTCTGAGCATGTCTCTCCAATTGACCCTAACCTCTGGTTGATCAGTCCTAAGACTGGTTGTAAGGTTGTCTGAACATGTCTCTCCATTTGACCCTATCCTCTGGTTGATCAGTCCTAAGACTGGTTGTAAGGTTGTCTGAACATGCCTCTCTATTTGACCCTATCCTCTGGTTGATCAGTCCTAAGAATAGTTGTAAGGTTGTCTGAACATGCCTCTCTATTTGACCCTATCCTCTGTTTGATCTGTCCTAAGACTGGTTGTAAGGTTGTCTGAACATGTCTCTCCATTTGACCCTATCCTCTGGTTGATCAGTCCTAAGACTGGTTGTAAGGTTGTCTGAACATGCCTCTCTATTTGACCCTATCCTCTGGTTGATCTGTCCTAAGACTGGTTGTAAGGTTGTCTGAACATGTCTCTCCATTTGACACTATCCTCTGGTTGATCAGTCCTAAGACTGGTTGTAAGGTTGTCTGAACATGTCTCTCCATTTGACCCTATCCTCTGGTTGATCAGTCCTAAGACTGGTTGTAAGGTTGTCTGAACATGCCTCTCTATTTGACCCTATCCTCTGGTTGATCTGTCCTAAAACTGGTTGTAAGGTTGTCTGAACATGTCTCTCCATTTGACCCTATCCTCTGGTTGATCAGTCCTAAGACTGGTTGTAAGGTTGTCTGAACATGTGTCTCCATTTGACACTATCCTGTGGTTGATCTGTCCTAAGACTGGTTGTAAGGTTGTCTGAACATGCCTCTCCATTTGACCCTATCCTGTGGTTGATCTGTCCTAAGACTGGTTGTAAGGTTGTCTGAACATGCCTCTCCATTTGACCCTATCCTGTGGTTGATCTGTCCTAAGACTGGTTGTAAGGTTGTCTGAACATGCCTCTCCATTTGACCCTATCCTCTGGTTGATCAGTCCTAAGACTGGTTGTAAGGTTGTCTGAACATGTCTCTCCATTTGACCCTATCCTGTGGTTGATCTGTCCTTAGACTGGTTGTAAGGTTGTCTGAACATGTCTCTCCATTTGACCCTATCCTGTGGTTGATCTGTCCTAAGACTGGTTGTAAGGTTGTCTGAACATGTCTCTCCATTTGACCCTATCCTGTGGTTGATCTGTCCTAAGACTGGTTGTAAGGTTGTCTGAACATGTCTCTCTATTTGACCCTATCCTCTGGTTGATCAGTCCTTAGACTGGTTGTAAGGTTGTCTGAACATGCCTCTCTATTTGACCCTATCCTCTGGTTGATCTGTCCTAAGACTGGTTGTAAGGTTGTCTGAACATGTCTCTCCATTTGACCCTATCCTCTGGTTGATCAGTCCTAAGACTGGTTGTAAGGTTGTCTGAACATGCCTCTCTATTTGACCCTATCCTCTGGTTGATCTGTCCTAAGACTGGTTGTAAGGTTGTCTGAACATGTCTCTCCATTTGACCCTATCCTCTGGTTGATCAGTCCTAAGACTGGTTGTAAGGTTGTCTGAACATGTCTCTCTATTTGACCCTATCCTCTGGTTGATCAGTCCTAAGACTGGTTGTAAGGTTGTCTGAGCATGTCTCTCCATTTGACCCTATCCTCTGGTTGATCAGTCCTAAGACTGGTTGTAAGGTTGTCTGAACATGCCTCTCTATTTGACCCTATCCTCTGGTTGATCAGTCCTAAGACTGGTTGTAAGGTTGTCTGAACATGCCTCTCTATTTGACCCTATCCTCTGGTTGATCAGTCCTAAGACTGGTTGTAAGGTTGTCTGAACATGTCTCTCTATTTGACCCTATCCTCTGGTTGATCAGTCCTAAGACTGGTTGTAAGGTTTTCTGAACATGTCTCTTTATTTGACCCTATCCTCTGGTTGATCAGTCCTAAGACTGGTTGTAAGGTTGTCTGAACATGTCTCTCCATTTGACCCTATCCTCTGGTTGATCAGTCCTAAGACTGGTTGTAAGGTTGTCTGAACATGCCTCTCTATTTGACCCTATCCTCTGGTTGATCAGTCCTAAGACTGGTTGTAAGGTTGTCTGAACATGTCTCTCCATTTGACCCTATCCTCTGGTTGATCAGTCCTAAGACTGGTTGTAAGGTTGTCTGAGCATGTCTCTCCAATTGACCCTAACCTCTGGTTGATCAGTCCTAAGACTGGTTGTAAGGTTGTCTGAACATGTCTCTCCATTTGACCCTATCCTCTGGTTGATCAGTCCTAAGACTGGTTGTAAGGTTGTCTGAACATGCCTCTCTATTTGACCCTATCCTCTGGTTGATCTGTCCTAAAACTGGTTGTAAGGTTGTCTGAACATGTCTCTCCATTTGACCCTATCCTCTGGTTGATCAGTCCTAAGACTGGTTGTAAGGTTGTCTGAACATGTGTCTCCATTTGACACTATCCTGTGGTTGATCTGTCCTAAGACTGGTTGTAAGGTTGTCTGAACATGCCTCTCCATTTGACCCTATCCTGTGGTTGATCTGTCCTAAGACTGGTTGTAAGGTTGTCTGAACATGCCTCTCCATTTGACCCTATCCTGTGGTTGATCTGTCCTAAGACTGGTTGTAAGGTTGTCTGGATATGCCTCTCCATTTGACCCTATCCTCTGGTTGATCAGTCCTAAGACTGGTTGTAAGGTTGTCTGAACATGTCTCTCCATTTGACCCTATCCTGTGGTTGATCTGTCCTTAGACTGGTTGTAAGGTTGTCTGAACATGTCTCTCCATTTGACCCTATCCTGTGGTTGATCTGTCCTAAGACTGGTTGTAAGGTTGTCTGAACATGTCTCTCCATTTGACCCTATCCTGTGGTTGATCTGTCCTAAGACTGGTTGTAAGGTTGTCTGAACATGTCTCTCTATTTGACCCTATCCTCTGGTTGATCAGTCCTTAGACTGGTTGTAAGGTTGTCTGAACATGCCTCTCTATTTGACCCTATCCTCTGGTTGATCTGTCCTAAGACTGGTTGTAAGGTTGTCTGAACATGTCTCTCCATTTGACCCTATCCTCTGGTTGATCAGTCCTAAGACTGGTTGTAAGGTTGTCTGAACATGCCTCTCTATTTGACCCTATCCTCTGGTTGATCTGTCCTAAGACTGGTTGTAAGGTTGTCTGAACATGTCTCTCCATTTGACCCTATCCTCTGGTTGATCAGTCCTAAGACTGGTTGTAAGGTTGTCTGAACATGTCTCTCTATTTGACCCTATCCTCTGGTTGATCAGTCCTAAGACTGGTTGTAAGGTTGTCTGAGCATGTCTCTCCATTTGACCCTATCCTCTGGTTGATCAGTCCTAAGACTGGTTGTAAGGTTGTCTGAACATGCCTCTCTATTTGACCCTATCCTCTGGTTGATCAGTCCTAAGACTGGTTGTAAGGTTGTCTGAACATGCCTCTCTATTTGACCCTATCCTCTGGTTGATCAGTCCTAAGACTGGTTGTAAGGTTGTCTGAACATGTCTCTCTATTTGACCCTATCCTCTGGTTGATCAGTCCTAAGACTGGTTGTAAGGTTTTCTGAACATTTCTCTCTATTTGACCCTATCCTCTGGTTGATTAGCCCTAAGACTGGTTGTAAGGTTGTCTGAACATGTCTCTCCATTTGACCCTATCCTCCGGTTGATCAGTCCTAAGACTGGTTGTAAGGTTGTCTGAACATGCCTCTCTATTTGACCCTATCCTCTGGTTGATCAGTCCTAAGACTGGTTGTAAGGTTGTCTGAACATGTCTCTCCATTTGACCCTATCCTCTGGTTGATCAGTCCTAAGACTGGTTGTAAGGTTGTCTGAGCATGTCTCTCCAATTGACCCTAACCTCTGGTTGATCAGTCCTAAGACTGGTTGTAAGGTTGTCTGAACATGTCTCTCCATTTGACCCTATCCTCTGGTTGATCAGTCCTAAGACTGGTTGTAAGGTTGTCTGAACATGCCTCTCTATTTGACCCTATCCTCTGGTTGATCTGTCCTAAGACTGGTTGTAAGGTTGTCTGAACATGTCTCTCCATTTGACCCTATCCTCTGGTTGATCAGTCCTAAGACTGGTTGTAAGGTTGTCTGAACATGCCTCTCTATTTGACCCTATCCTCTGGTTGATCTGTCCTAAGACTGGTTGTAAGGTTGTCTGAACATGTCTCTCCATTTGACCCTATCCTCTGGTTGATCAGTCCTAAGACTGGTTGTAAGGTTGTCTGAACATGCCTCTCCATTTGACCCTAACCTCTGGTTGATCAGTCCTAAGACTGGTTGTAAGGTTGTCTGAACATGCCTCTCTATTTGACCCTATCCTCTGGTTGATCTGTCCTAAGACTGGTTGTAAGGTTGTCTGAACATGTCTCTCTATTTGACCCTATCCTCTGGTTGATCAGTCCTAAGACTGGTTGTAAGGTTGTCTGAACATGTCTCTCCATTTGACCCTATCCTCTGGTTGATCAGTCCTTAGACTGGTTGTAAGGTTGTCTGAACATGTCTCTCCATTTGACCCTATCCTCTGGTTGATCTGTCCTAAGACTGGTTGTAAGGTTGTCTGAACATGTCTCTCCATTTGACCCTATCCTCTGGTTGATCAGTCCTAAGACTGGTTGTAAGGTTGTCTGAACATGTCTCTCTATTTGACCCTATCCTCTGGTTGATCAGTCCTAAGACTGGTTGTAAGGTTGTCTGAACATGCCTCTCCATTTGACCCTATCCTGTGGTTGATCTGTCCTAAGACTGGTTGTAAGGTTGTCTGAACATGCCTCTCCATTTGACCCTATCCTGTGGTTGATCTGTCCTAAGACTGGTTGTAAGGTTGTCTGAACATGCCTCTCCATTTGACCCTATCCTCTGGTTGATCAGTCCTAAGACTGGTTGTAAGGTTGTCTGAACATGTCTCTCCATTTGACCCTATCCTGTGGTTGATCTGTCCTTAGACTGGTTGTAAGGTTGTCTGAACATGTCTCTCCATTTGACCCTATCCTGTGGTTGATCTGTCCTAAGACTGGTTGTAAGGTTGTCTGAACATGTCTCTCCATTTGACCCTATCCTGTGGTTGATCTGTCCTAAGACTGGTTGTAAGGTTGTCTGAACATGTCTCTCTATTTGACCCTATCCTCTGGTTGATCAGTCCTAAGACTGGTTGTAAGGTTGTCTGAACATGCCTCTCTATTTGACCCTATCCTCTGGTTGATCTGTCCTAAGACTGGTTGTAAGGTTGTCTGAACATGTCTCTCCATTTGACCCTATCCTCTGGTTGATCAGTCCTAAGACTGGTTGTAAGGTTGTCTGAACATGCCTCTCTATTTGACCCTATCCTCTGGTTGATCTGTCCTAAGACTGGTTGTAAGGTTGTCTGAACATGTCTCTCCATTTGACCCTATCCTCTGGTTGATCAGTCCTAAGACTGGTTGTAAGGTTGTCTGAACATGTCTCTCTATTTGACCCTATCCTCTGGTTGATCAGTCCTAAGACTGGTTGTAAGGTTGTCTGAGCATGTCTCTCCATTTGACCCTATCCTCTGGTTGATCAGTCCTAAGACTGGTTGTAAGGTTGTCTGAACATGCCTCTCTATTTGACCCTATCCTCTGGTTGATCAGTCCTAAGACTGGTTGTAAGGTTGTCTGAACATGCCTCTCTTTTTGACCCTATCCTCTGGTTGATCAGTCCTAAGACTGGTTGTAAGGTTGTCTGAACATGTCTCTCTATTTGACCCTATCCTCTGGTTGATCAGTCCTAAGACTGGTTGTAAGGTTTTCTGAACATGTCTCTCTATTTGACCCTATCCTCTGGTTGATCAGTCCTAAGACTGGTTGTAAGGTTGTCTGAACATGTCTCTCCATTTGACCCTATCCTCTGGTTGATCAGTCCTAAGACTGGTTGTAAGGTTGTCTGAACATGCCTCTCTATTTGACCCTATCCTCTGGTTGATCAGTCCTAAGACTGGTTGTAAGGTTGTCTGAACATGTCTCTCCATTTGACCCTATCCTCTGGTTGATCAGTCCTAAGACTGGTTGTAAGGTTGTCTGAGCATGTCTCTCCAATTGACCCTAACCTCTGGTTGATCAGTCCTAAGACTGGTTGTAAGGTTGTCTGAACATGTCTCTCCATTTGACCCTATCCTCTGGTTGATCAGTCCTAAGACTGGTTGTAAGGTTGTCTGAACATGCCTCTCTATTTGACCCTATCCTCTGGTTGATCTGTCCTAAGACTGGTTGTAAGGTTGTCTGAACATGTCTCTCCATTTGACCCTATCCTCTGGTTGATCAGTCCTAAGACTGGTTGTAAGGTTGTCTGAACATGCCTCTCTATTTGACCCTATCCTCTGGTTGATCTGTCCTAAGACTGGTTGTAAGGTTGTCTGAACATGTCTCTCTATTTGACCCTATCCTCTGGTTGATCAGTCCTAAGACTGGTTGTAAGGTTGTCTGAACATGTCTCTCCATTTGACCCTATCCTCTGGTTGATCAGTCCTTAGACTGGTTGTAAGGTTGTCTGAACATGTCTCTCCATTTGACCCTATCCTCTGGTTGATCTGTCCTAAGACTGGTTGTAAGGTTGTCTGAACATGTCTCTCCATTTGACCCTATCCTCTGGTTGATCAGTCCTAAGACTGGTTGTAAGGTTGTCTGAACATGTCTCTCTATTTGACCCTATCCTCTGGTTGATCAGTCCTAAGACTGGTTGTAAGGTTGTCTGAACATGCCTCTCCATTTGACCCTATCCTGTGGTTGATCTGTCCTAAGACTGGTTGTAAGGTTGTCTGAACATGCCTCTCCATTTGACCCTATCCTGTGGTTGATCTGTCCTAAGACTGGTTGTAAGGTTGTCTGAACATGCCTCTCCATTTGACCCTATCCTCTGGTTGATCAGTCCTAAGACTGGTTGTAAGGTTGTCTGAACATGTCTCTCCATTTGACCCTATCCTGTGGTTGATCTGTCCTTAGACTGGTTGTAAGGTTGTCTGAACATGTCTCTCCATTTGACCCTATCCTGTGGTTGATCTGTCCTAAGACTGGTTGTAAGGTTGTCTGAACATGTCTCTCTATTTGACCCTATCCTCTGGTTGATCAGTCCTAAGACTGGTTGTAAGGTTGTCTGAACATGCCTCTCTATTTGACCCTATCCTCTGGTTGATCTGTCCTAAGACTGGTTGTAAGGTTGTCTGAACATGTCTCTCCATTTGACCCTATCCTCTGGTTGATCAGTCCTAAGACTGGTTGTAAGGTTGTCTGAACATGCCTCTCTATTTGACCCTATCCTCTGGTTGATCTGTCCTAAGACTGGTTGTAAGGTTGTCTGAACATGTCTCTCCATTTGACCCTATCCTCTGGTTGATCAGTCCTAAGACTGGTTGTAAGGTTGTCTGAACATGTCTCTCTATTTGACCCTATCCTCTGGTTGATCAGTCCTAAGACTGGTTGTAAGGTTGTCTGAGCATGTCTCTCCATTTGACCCTATCCTCTGGTTGATCAGTCCTAAGACTGGTTGTAAGGTTGTCTGAACATGCCTCTCTATTTGACCCTATCCTCTGGTTGATCAGTCCTAAGACTGGTTGTAAGGTTGTCTGAACATGCCTCTCTTTTTGACCCTATCCTCTGGTTGATCAGTCCTAAGACTGGTTGTAAGGTTGTCTGAACATGTCTCTCTATTTGACCCTATCCTCTGGTTGATCAGTCCTAAGACTGGTTGTAAGGTTTTCTGAACATGTCTCTCTATTTGACCCTATCCTCTGGTTGATCAGTCCTAAGACTGGTTGTAAGGTTGTCTGAACATGTCTCTCCATTTGACCCTATCCTCTGGTTGATCAGTCCTAAGACTGGTTGTAAGGTTGTCTGAACATGCCTCTCTATTTGACCCTATCCTCTGGTTGATCAGTCCTAAGACTGGTTGTAAGGTTGTCTGAACATGTCTCTCCATTTGACCCTATCCTCTGGTTGATCAGTCCTAAGACTGGTTGTAAGGTTGTCTGAGCATGTCTCTCCAATTGACCCTAACCTCTGGTTGATCAGTCCTAAGACTGGTTGTAAGGTTGTCTGAACATGTCTCTCCATTTGACCCTATCCTCTGGTTGATCAGTCCTAAGACTGGTTGTAAGGTTGTCTGAACATGCCTCTCTATTTGACCCTATCCTCTGGTTGATCTGTCCTAAGACTGGTTGTAAGGTTGTCTGAACATGTCTCTCCATTTGACCCTATCCTCTGGTTGATCAGTCCTAAGACTGGTTGTAAGGTTGTCTGAACATGCCTCTCTATTTGACCCTATCCTCTGGTTGATCTGTCCTAAGACTGGTTGTAAGGTTGTCTGAACATGTCTCTCCATTTGACCCTATCCTCTGGTTGATCAGTCCTAAGACTGGTTGTAAGGTTGTCTGAACATGCCTCTCTATTTGACCCTATCCTCTGGTTGATCTGTCCTAAGACTGGTTGTAAGGTTGTCTGAACATGTCTCTCCATTTGACCCTATCCTCTGGTTGATCAGTCCTAAGACTGGTTGTAAGGTTGTCTGAGCATGTCTCTCCATTTGACCCTATCCTGTGGTTGATCAGTCCTTAGACTGGTTGTAAGGTTGTCTGAACATGCCTCTCTATTTGACCCTATCCTCTGGTTGATCTGTCCTAAGACTGGTTGTAAGGTTGTCTGAACATGCCTCTCTATTTGACCCTATCCTCTGGTTGATCTGTCCTAAGACTGGTTGTAAGGTTGTCTGAACATGCCTCTCTATTTGACCCTATCCTCTGGTTGATCTGTCCTAAGACTGGTTGTAAGGTTGTCTGAACATGCCTCTCCATTTGACCCTAACCTCTGGTTGATCAGTCCTAAGACTGGTTGTAAGGTTGTCTGAACATGCCTCTCTATTTGACCCTATCCTCTGGTTGATCTGTCCTAAGACTGGTTAAAGGTTGTCTGAACATGTCTCTCTATTTGACCCTATCCTCTGGTTGATCAGTCCTAAGACTGGTTGTAAGGTTGTCTGAACATGTCTCTCCATTTGACCCTATCCTCTGGTTGATCAGTCCTTAGACTGGTTGTAAGGTTGTCTGAACATGTCTCTCCATTTGACCCTATCCTCTGGTTGATCTGTCCTAAGACTGGTTGTAAGGTTGTCTGAACATGTCTCTCCATTTGACCCTATCCTCTGGTTGATCAGTCCTAAGACTGGTTGTAAGGTTGTCTGAACATGTCTCTCTATTTGACCCTATTCTCTGGTTGATCAGTCCTTAGACTGGTTGTAAGGTTGTCTGAACATGCCTCTCTATTTGACCCTATCCTGTGGTTGATCTGTCCTAAGACTGGTTGTAAGGTTGTCTGAACATGCCTCTCTATTTGACCCTATCCTCTGGTTGATCAGTCCTAAGACTGGTTGTAAGGTTGTCTGAACATGCCTCTCTATTTTACCCTATCCTCTGGTTGATCAGTCCTAAGACTGGTTGTAAGGTTGTCTGAACATGTCTCTCCATTTGACCCTATCCTCTGGTTGATCAGTCCTAAGACTGGTTGTAAGGTTGTCTGAGCATGTCTCTCCAATTGACCCTAACCTCTGGTTGATCAGTCCTAAGACTGGTTGTAAGGTTGTCTGAACATGTCTCTCCATTTGACCCTATCCTCTGGTTGATCAGTCCTAAGACTGGTTGTAAGGTTGTCTGAACATGCCTCTCTATTTGACCCTATCCTCTGGTTGATCAGTCCTAAGACTGGTTGTAAGGTTGTCTGAACATGTCTCTCTATTTGACCCTATCCTCTGGTTGATCAGTCCTAAGACTGGTTGTAAGGTTGTCTGAGCATGTCTCTCCAATTGACCCTAACCTCTGGTTGATCAGTCCTAAGACTGGTTGTAAGGTTGTCTGAACATGTCTCTCCATTTGACCCTATCCTCTGGTTGAGCAGTCCTAAGACTGGTTGTAAGGTTGTCTGAACATGCCTCTCTATTTGACCCTATCCTCTGGTTGATCAGTCCTAAGACTGGTTGTAAGGTTGTCTGAACATGTCTCTCCATTTGACCCTATCCTCTGGTTGATCAGTCCTAAGACTGGTTGTAAGGTTGTCTGAGCATGTCTCTCTATTTGACCCTATCCTCTGGTTGATCAGTCCTAAGACTGGTTGTAAGGTTGTCTGAACATGTCTCTCTATTTGACCCTATCCTCTGGTTGATCAGTCCTTAGACTGGTTGTAAGGTTGTCTGAACATGCCTCTCTATTTGACCCTATCCTGTGGTTGATCTGTCCTAAGACTGGTTGTAAGGTTGTCTGAACATGCCTCTCTATTTGACCCTATCCTCTGGTTGATCAGTCCTAAGACTGGTTGTAAGGTTGTCTGAACATGTCTCTCTATTTGACCCTATTCTCTGGTTGATCAGTCCTTAGACTGGTTGTAAGGTTGTCTGAACATGCCTCTCTATTTGACCCTATCCTGTGGTTGATCTGTCCTAAGACTGGTTGTAAGGTTGTCTGAACATGCCTCTCTATTTGACCCTATCCTCTGGTTGATCAGTCCTAAGACTGGTTGTAAGGTTGTCTGAACATGCCTCTCTATTTTACCCTATCCTCTGGTTGATCAGTCCTAAGACTGGTTGTAAGGTTGTCTGAACATGTCTCTCCATTTGACCCTATCCTCTGGTTGATCAGTCCTAAGACTGGTTGTAAGGTTGTCTGAGCATGTCTCTCCAATTGACCCTAACCTCTGGTTGATCAGTCCTAAGACTGGTTGTAAGGTTGTCTGAACATGTCTCTCCATTTGACCCTATCCTCTGGTTGATCAGTCCTAAGACTGGTTGTAAGGTTGTCTGAACATGCCTCTCTATTTGACCCTATCCTCTGGTTGATCAGTCCTAAGACTGGTTGTAAGGTTGTCTGAACATGTCTCTCTATTTGACCCTATCCTCTGGTTGATCAGGCCTAAGACTGGTTGTAAGGTTGTCTGAGCATGTCTCTCCAATTGACCCTAACCTCTGGTTGATCAGTCCTAAGACTGGTTGTAAGGTTGTCTGAACATGTCTCTCCATTTGACCCTATCCTCTGGTTGAGCAGTCCTAAGACTGGTTGTAAGGTTGTCTGAACATGCCTCTCTATTTGACCCTATCCTCTGGTTGATCAGTCCTAAGACTGGTTGTAAGGTTGTCTGAACATGTCTCTCCATTTGACCCTATCCTCTGGTTGATCAGTCCTAAGACTGGTTGTAAGGTTGTCTGAACATGCCTCTCTATTTGACCCTATCCTCTGGTTGATCTGTACTAAGACTGGTTGTAAGGTTGTCTGAACATGTCTCTCTATTTGACCCTATCCTCTGGTTGATCAGTCCTAAGACTGGTTGTAAGGTTGTCTGAACATGTCTCTCCATTTGACCCTATCCTCTGGTTGATCAGTCCTTAGACTGGTTGTAAGGTTGTCTGAACATGTCTCTCCATTTGACCCCATCCTCTGGTTGATCTGTCCTAAGACTGGTTGTAAGGTTGTCTGAACATGTCTCTCCATTTGACCCTATCCTCTGGTTGATCAGTCCTTAGACTGGTTGTAAGGTTGTCTGAACATGTCTCTCTATTTGACCCTATCCTCTGGTTGATCAGTCCTAAGACTGGTTGTAAGGTTGTCTGAACATGTCTCTCTATTTGACCCTATCCTCTGGTTGATCAGTCCTTAGACTGGTTGTAAGGTTGTCTGAACATGCCTCTCTATTTGACCCTATCCTGTGGTTGATCTGTCCTAAGACTGGTTGTAAGGTTGTCTGAACATGCCTCTCTATTTGACCCTATCCTCTAGTTGATCAGTCCTAAGACTGGTTGTAAGGTTGTCTGAACATGTCTCTCTATTTGACCCTATTCTCTGGTTGATCAGTCCTTAGACTGGTTGTAAGGTTGTCTGAACATGCCTCTCTATTTGACCCTATCCTGTGGTTGATCTGTCCTAAGACTGGTTGTAAGGTTGTCTGAACATGCCTCTCTATTTGACCCTATCCTCTGGTTGATCAGTCCTAAGACTGGTTGTAAGGTTGTCTGAACATGCCTCTCTATTTTACCCTATCCTCTGGTTGATCAGTCCTAAGACTGGTTGTAAGGTTGTCTGAACATGTCTCTCCATTTGACCCTATCCTCTGGTTGATCAGTCCTAAGACTGGTTGTAAGGTTGTCTGAGCATGTCTCTCCAATTGACCCTAACCTCTGGTTGATCAGTCCTAAGACTGGTTGTAAGGTTGTCTGAACATGTCTCTCCATTTGACCCTATCCTCTGGTTGATCAGTCCTAAGACTGGTTGTAAGGTTGTCTGAACATGCCTCTCTATTTGACCCTATCCTCTGGTTGATCAGTCCTAAGACTGGTTGTAAGGTTGTCTGAACATGTCTCTCTATTTGACCCTATCCTCTGGTTGATCAGTCCTAAGACTGGTTGTAAGGTTGTATGAGCATGTCTCTCCAATTGACCCTAACCTCTGGTTGATCAGTCCTAAGACTGGTTGTAAGGTTGTCTGAACATGTCTCTCCATTTGACCCTATCCTCTGGTTGAGCAGTCCTAAGACTGGTTGTAAGGTTGTCTGAACATGCCTCTCTATTTGACCCTATCCTCTGGTTGATCAGTCCTAAGACTGGTTGTAAGGTTGTCTGAACATGTCTCTCCATTTGACCCTATCCTCTGGTTGATCAGTCCTAAGACTGGTTGTAAGGTTGTCTGAGCATGTCTCTCTATTTGACCCTGTCCTCTGGTTGATCAGTCCTAAGACTGGTTGTAAGGTTGTCTGAACATGTCTCTCTATTTGACCCTATCCTCTGGTTGATCAGTCCTTAGACTGGTTGTAAGGTTGTCTGAACATGCCTCTCTATTTGACCCTATCCTGTGGTTGATCTGTCCTAAGACTGGTTGTAAGGTTGTCTGAACATGCCTCTCTATTTGACCCTATCCTCTGGTTGATCAGTCCTAAGACTGGTTGTAAGGTTGTCTGAACATGTCTCTCTATTTGACCCTATTCTCTGGTTGATCAGTCCTTAGACTGGTTGTAAGGTTGTCTGAACATGCCTCTCTATTTGACCCTATCCTGTGGTTGATCTGTCCTAAGACTGGTTGTAAGGTTGTCTGAACATGCCTCTCTATTTGACCCTATCCTCTGGTTGATCAGTCCTAAGACTGGTTGTAAGGTTGTCTGAACATGCCTCTCTATTTTACCCTATCCTCTGGTTGATCAGTCCTAAGACTGGTTGTAAGGTTGTCTGAACATGTCTCTCCATTTGACCCTATCCTCTGGTTGATCAGTCCTAAGACTGGTTGTAAGGTTGTCTGAGCATGTCTCTCCAATTGACCCTAACCTCTGGTTGATCAGTCCTAAGACTGGTTGTAAGGTTGTCTGAACATGTCTCTCCATTTGACCCTATCCTCTGGTTGATCAGTCCTAAGACTGGTTGTAAGGTTGTCTGAACATGCCTCTCTATTTGACCCTATCCTCTGGTTGATCAGTCCTAAGACTGGTTGTAAGGTTCTCTGAACATGTCTCTCTATTTGACCCTATCCTCTGGTTGATCAGTCCTAAGACTGGTTGTAAGGTTGTCTGAGCATGTCTCTCCAATTGACCCTAACCTCTGGTTGATCAGTCCTAAGACTGGTTGTAAGGTTGTCTGAACATGTCTCTCCATTTGACCCTATCCTCTGGTTGAGCAGTCCTAAGACTGGTTGTAAGGTTGTCTGAACATGCCTCTCTATTTGACCCTATCCTCTGGTTGATCAGTCCTAAGACTGGTTGTAAGGTTGTCTGAACATGTCTCTCCATTTGACCCTATCCTCTGGTTGATCAGTCCTAAGACTGGTTGTAAGGTTGTCTGAGCATGTCTCTCTATTTGACCCTGTCCTCTGGTTGATCAGTCCTAAGACTGGTTGTAAGGTTGTCTGAACATGTCTCTCTATTTGACCCTATCCTCTGGTTGATCAGTCCTTAGACTGGTTGTAAGGTTGTCTGAACATGCCTCTCTATTTGACCCTATCCTGTGGTTGATCTGTCCTAAGACTGGTTGTAAGGTTGTCTGAACATGCCTCTCTATTTGACCCTATCCTCTGGTTGATCAGTCCTAAGACTGGTTGTAAGGTTGTCTGAACATGTCTCTCTATTTGACCCTATTCTCTGGTTGATCAGTCCTTAGACTGGTTGTAAGGTTGTCTGAACATGCCTCTCTATTTGACCCTATCCTGTGGTTGATCTGTCCTAAGACTGGTTGTAAGGTTGTCTGAACATGCCTCTCTATTTGACCCTATCCTCTGGTTGATCAGTCCTAAGACTGGTTGTAAGGTTGTCTGAACATGCCTCTCTATTTTACCCTATCCTCTGGTTGATCAGTCCTAAGACTGGTTGTAAGGTTGTCTGAACATGTCTCTCCATTTGACCCTATCCTCTGGTTGATCAGTCCTAAGACTGGTTGTAAGGTTGTCTGAGCATGTCTCTCCAATTGACCCTAACCTCTGGTTGATCAGTCCTAAGACTGGTTGTAAGGTTGTCTGAACATGTCTCTCCATTTGACCCTATCCTCTGGTTGATCAGTCCTAAGACTGGTTGTAAGGTTGTCTGAACATGCCTCTCTATTTGACCCTATCCTCTGGTTGATCAGTCCTAAGACTGGTTGTAAGGTTCTCTGAACATGTCTCTCTATTTGACCCTATCCTCTGGTTGATCAGTCCTAAGACTGGTTGTAAGGTTGTCTGAGCATGTCTATCCAATTGACCCTAACCTCTGGTTGATCAGTCCTAAGACTGGTTGTAAGGTTGTCTGAACATGTCTCTCCATTTGACCCTATCCTCTGGTTGAGCAGTCCTAAGACTGGTTGTAAGGTTGTCTGAACATGCCTCTCTATTTGACCCTATCCTCTGGTTGATCAGTCCTAAGACTGGTTGTAAGGTTGTCTGAACATGTCTCTCCATTTGACCCTATCCTCTGGTTGATCAGTCCTAAGACTGGTTGTAAGGTTGTCTGAACATGCCTCTCTATTTGACCCTATCCTCTGGTTGATCTGTCCTAAGACTGGTTGTAAGGTTGTCTGAACATGTCTCTCTATTTGACCCTATCCTCTGGTTGATCAGTCCTAAGACTGGTTGTAAGGTTGTCTGAACATGTCTCTCCATTTGACCCTATCCTCTGGTTGATCAGTCCTTAGACTGGTTGTAAGGTTGTCTGAACATGTCTCTCCATTTGACCCTATCCTCTGGTTGATCTGTCCTAAGACTGGTTGTAAGGTTGTCTGAACATGTCTCTCCATTTGACCCTATCCTCTGGTTGATCAGTCCTTAGACTGGTTGTAAGGTTGTCTGAACATGTCTCTCTATTTGACCCTATCCTCTGGTTGATCAGTCCTAAGACTGGTTGTAAGGTTTTCTGAACATGTCTCTCTATTTGACCCTATCCTCTGGTTGATCAGTCCTTAGACTGGTTGTAAGGTTGTCTGAACATGCCTCTCTATTTGACCCTATCCTGTGGTTGATCTGTCCTAAGACTGGTTGTAAGGTTGTCTGAACATGCCTCTCTATTTGACCCTATCCTCTAGTTGATCAGTCCTAAGACTGGTTGTAAGGTTGTCTGAACATGTCTCTATATTTGACCCTATTCTCTGGTTGATCAGTCCTTAGACTGGTTGTAAGGTTGTCTGAACATGCCTCTCTATTTGACCCTATCCTGTGGTTGATCTGTCCTAAGACTGGTTGTAAGGTTGTCTGAACATGCCTCTCTATTTGACCCTATCCTCTGGTTGATCAGTCCTAAGACTGGTTGTAAGGTTGTCTGAACATGCCTCTCTATTTTACCCTATCCTCTGGTTGATCAGTCCTAAGACTGGTTGTAAGGTTGTCTGAACATGTCTCTCCATTTGACCCTATCCTCTGGTTGATCAGTCCTAAGACTGGTTGTAAGGTTGTCTGAGCATGTCTCTCCAATTGACCCTAACCTCTGGTTGATCAGTCCTAAGACTGGTTGTAAGGTTGTCTGAACATGTCTCTCCATTTGACCCTATCCTCTGGTTGATCAGTCCTAAGACTGGTTGTAAGGTTGTCTGAACATGCCTCTCTATTTGACCCTATCCTCTGGTTGATCAGTCCTAAGACTGGTTGTAAGGTTGTCTGAACATGTCTCTCTATTTGACCCTATCCTCTGGTTGATCAGTCCTAAGACTGGTTGTAAGGTTGTCTGAGCATGTCTATCCAATTGACCCTAACCTCTGGTTGATCAGTCCTAAGACTGGTTGTAAGGTTGTCTGAACATGTCTCTCCATTTGACCCTATCCTCTGGTTGAGCAGTCCTAAGACTGGTTGTAAGGTTGTCTGAACATGCCTCTCTATTTGACCCTATCCTCTGGTTGATCAGTCCTAAGACTGGTTGTAAGGTTGTCTGAACATGTCTCTCCATTTGACCCTATCCTCTGGTTGATCAGTCCTAAGACTGGTTGTAAGGTTGTCTGAGCATGTCTCTCCAATTGACCCTAACCTCTGGTTGATCAGTCCTAAGACTGGTTGTAAGGTTGTCTGAACATGTCTCTCCATTTGACCCTATCCTCTGGTTGATCAGTCCTAAGACTGGTTGTAAGGTTGTCTGAACATGCCTCTCTATTTGACCCTATCCTCTGGTTGATCAGTCCTAAGACTGGTTGTAAGGTTGTCTGAACATGCCTCTCTATTTGACCCTATCCTCTGTTTGATCTGTCCTAAGACTGGTTGTAAGGTTGTCTGAACATGTCTCTCCATTTGACCCTATCCTCTGGTTGATCAGTCCTAAGACTGGTTGTAAGGTTGTCTGAACATGCCTCTCTATTTGACCCTATCCTCTGGTTGATCTGTCCTAAGACTGGTTGTAAGGTTGTCTGAACATGTCTCTCCATTTGACCCTATCCTCTGGTTGATCAGTCCTAAGACTGGTTGTAAGGTTGTCTGAACATGTCTCTCCATTTGACCCTATCCTCTGGTTGATCAGTCCTAAGACTGGTTGTAAGGTTGTCTGAACATGCCTCTCTATTTGACCCTATCCTCTGGTTGATCTGTCCTAAAACTGGTTGTAAGGTTGTCTGAACATGTCTCTCCATTTGACCCTATCCTCTGGTTGATCAGTCCTAAGACTGGTTGTAAGGTTGTCTGAACATGTGTCTCCATTTGACACTATCCTGTGGTTGATCTGTCCTAAGACTGGTTGTAGGGTTGTCTGAACATGCCTCTCCATTTGACCCTATCCTGTGGTTGATCTGTCCTAAGACTGGTTGTAAGGTTGTCTGAACATGCCTCTCCATTTGACCCTATCCTGTGGTTGATCTGTCCTAAGACTGGTTGTAAGGTTGTCTGAACATGCCTCTCCATTTGACCCTATCCTCTGGTTGATCAGTCCTAAGACTGGTTGTAAGGTTGTCTGAACATGTCTCTCCATTTGACCCTATCCTGTGGTTGATCTGTCCTTAGACTGGTTGTAAGGTTGTCTGAACATGTCTCTCCATTTGACCCTATCCTGTGGTTGATCTGTCCTAAGACTGGTTGTAAGGTTGTCTGAACATGTCTCTCCATTTGACCCTATCCTGTGGTTGATCTGTCCTAAGACTGGTTGTAAGGTTGTCTGAACATGTCTCTCTATTTGACCCTATCCTCTGGTTGATCAGTCCTAAGACTGGTTGTAAGGTTGTCTGAACATGCCTCTCTATTTGACCCTATCCTCTGGTTGATCAGTCCTAAGACTGGTTGTAAGGTTGTCTGAACATGTCTCTCCATTTGACCCTATCCTCTGGTTGATCAGTCCTAAGACTGGTTGTAAGGTTGTCTGAACATGTCTCTCCATTTGACCCTATCCTCTGCATTACTCCTCATTGGAGCATAAGTCCGTACGTGAATGTCCCTGCATGCCTGAGATGGAAAGGTGAGTCTCGCTCGTCCCAGTCCTCTCTTCCCCGTGAATCTTGCCCTCTAGTATCTTCTGTAGAAGACTTTTATGTCTCATATTGTGACCCAGCCAACTCAACCGACGTTTTTATATCATATGCAATATTTGTCTTTGTACGCCTACCTCAGTAAATACATCGTCATTAGATCTTCTTTCAGTACATTTAACTCTTTCCATTCTACGGTAGCACCACATTTCAAACGCTTCCAAACTTATTTCATCCTTCATCACTAAAGTCCATGTTTCAGTCACACACAGTACAATTGGACATATATGAGTGTCGATTATTCTTTTCCTCAGTTCAATACTGGTATTCTTTGAGGATAGGCATTTCTGTTTTTCTCTGATGCCCTTATTTTGCCAATGCGATCCTTGTCTTAATTTCTATCCTCATTGCCCGCACTTGTTAATTATAGTTTGTCCTAAATTTGTTAATTCCTTTAATTTTTGATCATTTATGAATTGATGATTATATTTATTTGTCAAGGTTGCTTGGTTTTTTACTTTAGTCTTTGTCTTTAATGTTTATTTTCATGTGAAACTCTTTGACCGTGCTGTTAATTTTGTTCAAGCAACATTTGCAACATTGCTACTGCTTGTACCACCATGGACTGGTCATCCCAAATGTGTTGGAATTAACTTTCGTACCTTTAGCTTTGATAGCCCTGTTACAACTCTGGACATCTTCCGTTATTATCTCAGAATATGTGATAAACTCCATGAAAACAAGCCAGTGTATGTGTGTGTGTGTATGTGTGTGCATGTGTATGTGTGTGTGTATGTGTGTGTGTGTGTGTGTATGCATGTGTGTGTGTGTGTGTATGTGTGTGTATGTACCAAGTCCAATAATTGAAAATGCAAATAAGGTGTGTATCTATAATTGAAAGACTACAGGCAGACGTTCACCAGCGTTTGATACATTGTTATAATAAAATCACTCAGAGAATTGAACGTTGATGATAAAGACCAGAACTATACGAGGTGTGTTCAGAAAGTATCCGACCTTTCAGTCGGAAAAATACAATTACTCACCTGTAGGCTTAAAACCCTAACCCCCTTCAACGTACTATTGGCACTCCACACACTCCTCCCAGCGGTCCTGCTATTGTTGGAAGCATTTCAGGAAAGCGTCTTTTGGGATGGAGCACAACTGGATCGTGATATTTCGCATATTCTATTCCCGTGACTCAAATCGGGTCTCTTTCAGCGGAATTATCAGCTTGGAGAACATTTAAACATAATCTATTCTCGTGACTCAGATCGGGTCTCTTTCAGCGGAATTATCAGCTTGGAGAACATTTAAACATAATCTATTCTCGTGACTCAGATCGGGTCTCTTTCAGAGGAATTATCAGCTTGGAGAACATTTAAACATAATCTATTCTCGTGACTCAGATCGGGTCTCTTTCAGCGGAATTATCAGCTTGGAGAACATTTAAACATAATCTATTCTCGTGACTCAGATCGGGTCTCTTTCAGAGGAATTATCAGCTTGGAGAACATTTAAACATAATCTATTCTCGTGACTCAGATCGGGTCTCTTTCAGCGGAATTATCAGCTTGGAGAACATATAAACATAATCTATTCTCGTGACTCAGATCGGGTCTCTTTAATCGGAATTATCAGCTTGGAGAACATTTAAACATAATCTATTCTCGTGACTCAGATCGGGTCTCTTTAATCGGAATTATCAGCTTGGAGAACATATAAACATAATCTATTATCGTGACTCAGATCGAGTCTATTTCAGCGGAATTATCAGCTTGGAGAACATATAAACATAATCTATTCTCGTGACTCAGATATAAACATCGCAAGGAGCCATATTTGGAGAATAGAGAGTTTGGCCAAGATAGTCTGGAACAGATGATAAGAATGGGCGGGTGTGTTGATAGAATGGAGCTGACAATCCCCGCTTGTTTGCGTCGGACAGCATCATGAAAGTGGCCAATGATCTCCAGGTAGTACACTTTAGTATGACCTCCAGGTAGTACACTTTAGTATGATCTCCAGGTAGTACACTTTAGTATGATCTCCAGGTAGTACACTTTAGTATGATCTCCAGGTAGTACACTTTAGTATGATCTCCAGGTAGTACACTTTAGTAATTCTTTGCCCTTATGACCATGACTTTGACATTGCTGCGCACCTAGTGAATGAAAACTTGGACGGGTGCTCACTACACTTAACACTGAAAGGCTGACTGCCAGAGACTGAGGCAATCTGGGGGCGGGAATACATTCACGCATGCGCATGACAGTCACCTACACATCTCTGTCGATGTTTTCACGGAAAAAAATTAAGGTCGAAAACTTTTTGAACACATCTCGAACAAAATATGTATTGACGAAATTGTTTTTCCTCTCTGTGTTTCTTGTTACTCTCTGTGTTTCTTGTTACTGTCTGTGTTTCTTGTTACTCTCTGTGTTTCTTGTTACTGTCTGTGTTTCTTGTTACTCTCTGTGTTTCTTATTACTCTCGGTGCTTCTTGTTACTCTCTGTATTTCTTGTTACTCTCTGTGTTTCTTGTTACTCTCTGTGTTTCGTGTTACTCTCTGTGTTTCTTGTTACTCTCTGTTTCTTGTTACTCTCTGTGTTTCGTGTTACTCTCTGTGTTTCTTGTTACTCTCTGTTTCTTGTTACTATCTGTTTCTTGTTACTTTCTGTGTTTCTGGTTTCTATCTGTGTTTCTTGTTACTCTCTGTGTTTCTTGTTACTCTCTGTGTTTCGTGTTACTCTCTGTGCTTCTTGTTACTCTCTGTGTCTCTTGTTACTCTCTGAGTTTCTTGTCCTTTGTCTGGGACGTGACATATGTCTTTAATCTCGCTGACATGGTGGATTGACATTTGTTTTATCCTCTTCTCTTGTAGCCATTTTTTACAAGATGCATATTTGGGGCGGTCTTTAATCATTCTTCTGTTCCTCTCATAAACTTCTCTTCGTCTCATCTCATCTCAAGGTGTTCCACATTCACGTGAAATCCACACGCAGCAGTGGGCGTTGACCAAACTGCTCTATTAATAATGAGCAAGACATTGTTTTCTACTCTGTACATCATGTTGTCAGCAGTGCACTTTTGTGTTCTAACGCAGAGCGAACATATACAAGATACAAGCCTCTTAGAGTGTCATTGTCTGATCCCCATGATGTACCAGCGAGCCTCTTCAATAACTGTAGCCGCTTCAATGCTACGTTTTTTAACATTTAAACGTGATTCTTGAGGCTGAGCAGTCGGTCAAGAGTGACTCCACGATACGTAGGCTCTTCCTCTCTAGGCAGTTTATGTTTGCCAAATCTCAGACATCTCAGAAAATCTTTGCTACTTTGTGGCTATTGGTAAACAGTCTTTTCACGATTTGTCGTCAGTTTCCACGTTTGACAGGGTAACTAGGACGCTAGTCCGGTCAGGCACAACTTTCTGACCAGGACGTCCCGTCATGGTCAGGCACAATACACTGACCAAGACCACAATCTCTCTCCCATGTAGCGTTCCCTGGAAACAGGCTGTTTTCAAGGCACCCTGGCTGACCAGATGTCGATCGATGTGATCTCCGTAGTAGTGAGCGCCGCGCAGGTGATGCCAAGTGAATCAACTTACTCATTGTGGGCATTCCTCTTCTTCTTCTTCTTCATCGTACGCAGTCAGACAGTAACCATTATTTTTTCGAAAAAAGCAGCGGTCATCCTAAGGCTGTGCACACTGCCATAGAGCTTGTCTAGTGTTGCCACTTCTGATGGCCACATCTGCTCTCTATGATCCTCGTATGTCGGGCAGTTTTGCAGCAAGTGCTCAGCGATCATTTTCCCGGTACCACACGGGCATTCGTCAGTGCCACCTATCTTCAATTTATTGAATAGGTGGTACCTCAGTCTATTGTGGCCAGTGCGAAGTCTGAAGACCACGACCTGCTCTCTTCTGTTCAACTGGTAATAGGCATCGTTTTTTGTGTAGCCAGTATGTTCTGTTTCCCATTTGGTCATGTATCTAGCTCTAATAAGCCGTTTTGACTCTTAAACAGCATACACGACTTCTCTTAACTTTGATGTTCTTTACCAGATAATTTATCTGGGACAAAAAATGTAGGGACCTGCAACATGCCTTCCACTAACAATGCTTCGGGAGAGACTGCATTATGTCTCTTTGCCTGGCTTATTCGGTCTACGAGGAGGTACTTCAGACAGTTGTACAACTTTCCGTTAATGCCCAGTTCAGACAAAATCATCCGGAGACTTTTTCTCTATACTCAAACATATGCCTGTTATGGATCAAGATGCTGAGCAGCGCATGAGCTGCAGCGGTCAGCGACCCATAGCTGACTGCTAGCGTCAGGGCCATCGAACCAGAGCTGCCAAGACCCTTTTACATCGCCACGCGGTGATTCTGGATAACAGGCTGCAGCAGGGCAGACTGGCTAAGGAGAAGGGATCGAAGAGGGAATGCTAACCCGATACTCAAAAAATGCTTGCTGAAGTCAGATATGTTGGACCGACAGGTGCAAATATCGCAGTCTAGCTGTAAACTACGACATAGCACATTCCATTCTCTGGAATACATTCTGCTACTTAGGCCCGTGTCAGGGTTTGGTAGCGGGAGATTGAGAACGTAGCCAGGCAACGCCAGCCGAGCACGAGTCATATTCCTATTTAAGTCGAACACGATGGCCTCTTTATGTTTATTATTGTAGAAATCACCGTGAGTTCTCTGTATTAGCCTGAAAAGCTGATCGTCTGTGCAACTACCATTTCTGAAACCTGCCTGTTCATGTCAAAGGATTTCTAAACTCCCAAGGAATCAATAAAGGCCTGCATTGACCATTATTTCTGCTAACTTTCCGATGTATGATGTTAATGTAATGGGACGGTAGCTTTCAGATACATCTGGAGGTTTGTTGCCTTTCAGAATGACGATAATATGTGCACTCTTCCAGTCTTTGAACAGTTGTCCATTTCTCCAAGTCATGTTAATTAAATTGGGGACTGTTTCTTTCCCCAACGTGCCCAGGTCAATGAGTTTCTCATTGTGGATCCTCATATCTAGCCCCCACTGCTCATATGGGAGGCATTGGTTCTTGGATTGAAATAAAAGTATATCCTGCACACTGCGAACGACTTTTGTTACTCAGCTCTGTCAATATCCCAGCGTTCACGTGCAACAGAATACGTCTATCCAAAATGTGCAGACATACTTGTATACACATTGCTGGACACTGCGACAGGGACGGCTACTCATTTGTAGAGTATCTAGGAGCCAGGTAAGAAATGGAGGAGCCAGGTAAGAAATGGAGGAGCCAGGTAAGAAATGGAGGAGCCAGGTAAGAAATGGAGGAGCCAGGTAAGAAATGGAGGAGCCAGGTAAGAAATGGAGGAGCCAGGTAGGAAATGGAGGAGCCAGGTAAGAAATGGAGGAGCCAGGTAAGAAATGGAGGAGCCAGGTAAGAAATGGAGGAGCCAGGTAAGAAATGGAGGAGCCAGGTAAGAAATGGAGGAACCAGATATAGTTCTGGATGAAAGTATTGTACCCCGATGGGGTAAATCGTGCCAGTAAATATTACTCTGGTCCTAGCATGCCAGGCGCCACAGCAATACTTCTATGGCAATATTTATGTGGCAATATTTATGTGGCAATATTTATGTGGCAACAATATTTATGTGGCAATATTTATGTGGCAATATTTATATGGTAATATTTATGTGGCAATATTTATGTGGCAATATTTATGTGGCAATATTTATATGGCAATATTTATGTGGCAATATTTATGTGGAAATATTTATGTGGCAATATTTATGTGGCAATATTTCTTTGGCAATATTCATATGGCAATATTTATGTGGCAATATTTATGTGGCAATATTTCTATGGCAATATTTATGTGGCAATATTCATATGGCAATATTTATGTGGCAATATTTATGTGGCAATATTTCTATGACGACCTAGTGCTCTGGATTTGTTGTGCCCTGAATTACAACAAAACATTGCACAACTGTGCTTTTATTTTGTGCATCCGACTTCAGCATGCATTTTTATGTAAGGGTCTGCTTCCTCCAGCATTTTCTAAGGGTTTGCTTCCCCGGGGTAACGGCCGGTGCTGTGATGGGGATCGAACCAAGCACCTGCGCGTTGTGAGCCGTGCCACTTAACCACTAGGCCAGGCCATCCCCCTGGAAATGTAAATGTAACTGGTTGTATACAGTCTCCGCAGGGTCTTCTAAACCAGTATATAAACGTGAAGTTAAAACGGCATCTCCACCTCCATGCAGGCACTGTAGACAATATTTACGGTAACAAGCTACGAGACTTGAGCCACATACTCCACCACTATCAAGATCTAGGTTCTTTTGTTACTGGTTGTGTCATAGGAACCTAGCCTGCACATGCCGCGACAACTGCCAAGGCAATACACCTTAATTCTTGAACCCTATAGCTGCCACCCTCCTCGCAGGTCGCTAGCAGTACTCTTCTTCTTCTTCTTCTTCTTCTTCTTCTTCTTCGTACGCAGTCAGACATCAACCTTAATTTTTTTCGAAAAAAGCAGCGGTCATCCTGAGGCTGTCGACAGTGCCATAGAGCTTGTCTAGTGTTGCCACTGGTGATGGCCACATCTGCTCTCTCTGATCCTCGTGTGTCGGGAAGTTTTGCAGCAAAAGCTCAGCGGTCATTTTCCCTGTACCACACGGGCATTCGTTAGTGCCACCTATCTTCAATTTATTGAATAGGTGGTACCTCAGTCTGTTTTGGCCTGTGCGAACTCTGAAGACCACGACCTGCTCTCTTCTGTTCAACTGGTAATAGGCATCGTTTTTTGTGTAGCCAGTATGTTCTGTTTCGCATTTGGTCATGTATCTAGCTCTAATAAACCTTTTTGACTCTAGCAGTAATCAACAATCATATTGAGGTATGTATACAAGTACCATTGACAGAATTTACGGTACACGAACCAAATATGGATCTATCTGATTAAAGCTCACAATATTTGTGAAGGAATCAAAACTGCTTCATCCAATGGCGTGCTTAACGGTAAACTTATAGTAGACATTGCTGTTGAGGATGAAGTGTAAGAGACGTCATTATGCTAGATTCCAATTTTTATTGAGGTGGGATTCCCAGTTCCCTATTTCTGTGCTTTTCCTTCCCTAAATCTCAATCGGGTACCAATATACAGCCGGGGATTAGGATGCGTATATTGACATCAGGGTCACGTCAGATCCCACCTCACTACTTATGGCTACCGGGCAGAGGTTGTATCACAGCAGCGATATGGCAAACGAGGTGGGGATAGGCACTGTGATTCCCTCAGCAGGAAACTTACCGAAGCGCATCATGTTGCACTACAGCTCGTATGACCCAAGTCCACCTTCCCAAGTACGTTTCAAGATGTAAGAAGAACCACTGTAACCAACCACGAAAGGAACGTGAAGAGATCAAATAACTCAGTACGAGTGGCTTACAACAAAAACAACATCTGGGGACACCGTGCGTTTACAAACAGCGCGAAGCTTCAAACAAGCTGAAACCTAGCACAACCAAGTCTCTAACACGTCAACCCCGACGACAGTTTCTTCTCTCAGATCACTTAAAATTAATTATTAGTTTTTAGTCGACCTGTATGCTACATTTGCAAATGCCCTTTGCAGGTCCCAACTCTGGTATGAACTGGATGTAGCCATGAGGAGGATTTCCTGCATAGCAGGCTAGGCTCGTGCAGCTTATTACTCCGCTACGTTGGGACAATTGCCGCGGAGGGTGGTTAACTGATGTGCGAGTCCACCTTAATAGACTAAAACATTAGAGCAAAGTAGACCCGTAGCTTGTTAGACGTCATCTATGCTGCTCTAAACAAACTACCTAACCATGGCCGGTGTTAGACCATCTCACACAGTTAGTCGCCTCTTACGACATGCTCTCTGTGTGGCAGTGGTGCTATTCTTGTCCTTGTCGTACACAAAGACCTCGGCCGACCACTCGGGATAAAAAGATATACTAGTGGCATACCATCACCCAAATCTGTCAGTTTCATGTGAAGTACATATATCATGCACACTTTTCTCTCCCCCCTCCCTAAGTTTCCTGTGAAGTACATATATCATGCACACTTTTCTCTCCCCCCTCCCTAAGTTTCCTGTGAAGTACATATATCATGCACACTTTTCTCTCCCCCCTCCCTTCCCCCAGTTTCCTGTGAAGTACATATATCATGCACACTTTTCTCTCCCCCCTCCCTCAGTTTCCTGTGAAGTACATATATCATGCACACTTTTCTCTCCCCCCTCCCTCAGTTTCCTGTGAAGTACATATATCATGCACACTTTTCTCTCCCCCTCCCTCAGTTTCCTGTGAAGTACATATATCATGCACACTTTTCTCTCCCCCCTCCCTAAGTTTCCTGTGAAGTACATATATCATGCACACTTTTCTCTCCCCCTCCCTCAGTTTCCTGTGAAGTACATATATCATGCACACTTTCTCCCCCCCCCCCCTCCTTCCCCTTAGTTTCCTGTGAAGTACATATATCATGCACACTTTTCTCTCCCCCCTCCCTCAGTTTCCTGTGAGGTACATATATCATGCACATTTTTCCCCTCCCCCCCCCCCCCTCAGTTTCCTGTGAAGTACATATATCATGTACACTTTTCTCCCCAACAGTTTCCTGTGAAGTACATATAGCATGCACACTTTTCTCTCCACCCTCCCTCAGTTTCCTGTGAAGTACATATATCATGCACACTTTTCTCTCCCCCCTCCCTCAGTTTCCTGTGAAGTACATATATCATGCACACTTTTCTCTCCCCCCTCCCCCAGTTTCCTGTGAAGTACATATATCAGGCACACTTTTCTCTCCCCCCTCCCTCAGTTTCCTGTGAAGTACATATATCATGCACACTTTTCTCTCCCCCCTCCCTCAGTTTCCTGTGAAGTACATATATCATGCACACTTTTCCCTTCCCCCCTCCCTCAGTTTCCTGTGAAGTACATATATCATGCACACTTTTCTCTCCCCCCTCCCTCAGTTTCCTGTGAAGTACATATATCATGCACACTTTTCTCTCCCCCTCCCTCAGTTTCCTGTGAAGTACATATATCATGCACACTTTTCTCTCCCCCCTCCCTCAGTTTCCTGTGAAGTACATATATAATGCACACTTTTCTCTCCCCCCTCCCTAAGTTTCCTGTGAAGTACATATATCATGCACACTTTTCTCCCCAACAGTTTCCTGTGAAGTACATATATCATGCACACTTTTCTCTACCCCCTCCCCCTCCCTTCCCTAAGTTTCCTGTGAAGTACATATATCTTGCACATTTTTCTCTCCCCCCTCCCTCCCTCAGTTTCCTGTGAAGTACATATATCATGCACACTTTTCTTTCCCCCTTCCCTCAGTTTCCTGTGAAGTACATATATCTTGCACATTTTTCTCTCCCCCCTCCCTCCCTCAGTTTCCTGTGAAGTACATATATCATGCACACTTTTCTTTCCCCCTTCCCTCAGTTTCCTGTGAAGTACATATATCATGCACACTTTTCTCTCCCCCCTCCCTAAGTTTCCTGTGAAGTACATATATCATGCACACTTTTATCCCCCCCCCCCCCTCCTTCCCCTCAGTTTCCTGTGAAGTACATATATCATGCACACTTTTCTTTCCCCCCTCCCTCAGTTTCCTGTGAAGTACATATATCATGCACACTTTTCTCTCCCCCCTCCCTAAGTTTCCTGTGAAGTACATATATCATGCACACTTTTCTCCCCCCCCCCCTCCTTCCCCTCAGTTTCCTGTGAAGTACATATATCATGCACACTTTTCTCCCCCCCCCCTCCCTCCCTCAGTTTACTGTGAAGTACATATATCATGCACACTTTTCTTTCCCCCCTCCCTCAGTTTCCTGTGAAGTACATATATCATGCACACTTTTCTCCCCCCCCCCCTCTCTCAGTTTCCTGTGAAGTACATATATCATGCACACTTTTCTCTCCCCCCCCCTCCCTCCCCTCAGTTTCCTGTGAAGTACATATATCATGCACACTTTTATCTCCCCCCACCCTCAGTTTCCTGTGAAGTACATATATCATGCACACTCCCCCCCCCCCTCCCTCCCCTCAGTTTCCTGTGAAGTACATATATCATGCACACTTTTCTCACCCTCCTACCTCAGTTTCCTGTCAAGTACATATATCATGCACACTCCCCCCCCCCTCCCTCCCCTCAGTTTCCTGTGAAGTACATATATCATGCACACTTTTCTCACCCTCCTACCTCAGTTTCCTGTCAAGTACATATATCATGCACACTATTCTTTCCCCCCTCCCTCAGTTTCCTGTGAAGTAAATATATCATGCACACTTTTCTTTCCCCCCTCCCTCAGTTTCCTGTGAAGTACATATATCATGCACACTTTTCTCTCCCCCCTCCCTCAGTTTCCTGTGAAGTACCTATATCATGCACACTTTTCTCTCCTCCCTCCCTTCCCTATAGTCATACAAATTGGGGCGTGTCTTCCCATCGCTAGGAATCACCTGGAGAATCATATGACAAGGGAATAAAAGTTGCTTGCTGTTACAGTTGCTGCGCAATGTGTGTGTTAGACTTGTTTTAATCTTCGCTTTAAAGAGCCTAGTCGTTACCGACTTTATCAAGAGACCGCAGGCTCCTCATATATTTATAAACAGTTCAGTATTATAGACTGTCATGTCAACAAGCTCAATCAATAAATCGAAGCTGCGACGGTATAGTAGGTCAATATGCGATAACAAACATACATAAGTAATGAATCAGTGACTTCATTATGACAAAACAAAATGAGCTCAACGTTACAGCTACAAGGTTTTCGTTAGAGACAAAAAAATAACAATTCTTTCTTTTCCTTCGTTTGTTCCTAAAATCCCTCTGCCAAATCCTGAAAAGTTGCAGAATGTAGTCCGGAGACCGGAATAAGTTGCGTTGTAGTTTACTGAACGTCTGCCATATTTGCACCTTTTGGTCCAACACATCCGACTTCACCAGGCATTTTTTAGTATCGGGTTAGCCTTTCCTCTTCGATCCCTTCTCCTTAGCCAGTCTGCCCTGCTGCAGCCTGTTATCCAGGATCACCGCGTGGAGGTGTAGAAGGGTCTTGACAGCTCTTGTTCGCTCGCCCTGACGCTAGCAGTTAGCTTTAGGTCATTGACCGCTGCAGATCATGCACTGCTTAGCATCTAGGTTCCCCCAAAACATTTGAAAACAATTAGTAAATCACAAAAGCGAAGGAGAGATGCACGAGCGCCTGTTGTATTCAGAAACCTGTCAGCGTCAACGCAAACATTGAGTATCGTAACAAGTTTGTGGAAGTGTTGCTTAGGGGATCCAGAGGTTTATAAATCCTGCTACTTGATGGGATCTACAAGTTTGCGGAAGGGAAGGGGTTGGGGATCTAGAGAATCCTGCTACCTGATGGGATCTACAAGTTTGCGAAAGGGAAGGATTTGGGGATCTAGAGAATCCTGCTACCTGATGGGATCTACGAGTTTGCGGAAGGGAATGGGTTGGGGATCCAGAGAATCCTGCTACCTGATGGGATCTACAAGTTGGCGGAAGGGAAGGGGTTGGGGATCCAGAGAATCCTGCTACCAGATGGGATCTACAAGTTGGTGAAAGGGAAGGGGTTGGGGATCTAGAGAATCCTTCTACCTGATGGGATCTACAAGTTGGCGGAAGGGATGTTTGGGGATCCAAAGAATCCTGCTACATGATAGGATCTACAAGTTGGCGGATCCAAAGATTTACCAATGTAACTGCTGGATTTGATATATAAGCTCGGTATTATTAAGCAGAGGTATGGCTCTGTTTTTCTGCTTTTGAGTGAGGCAGCGCAGGTTTATTGAAACTTTGGTTGGCCTATGAGCACTGCCTATATCCAAACGATGTAGCACTTCCACATTTGTAAGGAACCTGCTGTTGCCGCAGGACGATGTGGAGGCAACGAGACAACAAGAAGTTCAATTCAAGTGCCATCTCGGCACCGAAGTTAGGCTGCAAAGGTACTCTTATCTCTTGTTGTAATGGTGCAATATAATATCAGTCGATTCTCCCACTTACAACGTCGTATTGCTCTCTCGAACGAGAAGTAGTAATGGCAGTACAACGACTACACCAACAAGATAAGAAATATATGTACTTACCGTTTAATTTGATATATATATGTCCTCAAAATGGATGCCGTTTTCACAAACTTCCACAATTTAAAGTTTGTGCAAAAATAATACACAGAAAGAAGGAAAAGCTAGGAGGACAATCTTGTTTAGTGTAACATTCGGTGCGAACAATGGAGCTATACAGTTCCTAGTGACAGATCCGTTAGGTTCTAGAACACTTTCAGGTTCCGCGAGACTAAAGCGAGCTAACTCTGTATGAAGAGACCGCTTCCTGGAATTCCGTCGCCATTGGCTTCTGACTGGAAGCGAGCGGGAACTTTCCGGACGACAGACAGACAATTTCTGTTTTTGCGTCCAAAGAGAGGTACGAAAAGGAGTTTTTTTCCGTTTAATAACTACAATACAAGCTCTTAATATATATATAAATGGTTTATAGATGTATATATATCGCATGTATATAACTGATATCACTCTATTTACAAGGTCGATCTTTTTGTTTATAATTGGTGTAACATTATCTAAAAGTGTTATCTTTTTGTTTGTAACTGACATGACCTTATTTAAAAGTTCTATGTTTCTGTTTATAACTGACATGACCTTATTTAAAAGTTATATGTTTCTGTTTATAACTGACATGACCTTATTTAAAAGTTCTATGTTTCTGTTTATAGCTGACATGACCTTATTTAAAAGTTCTATGTTGCTGTTTATAACTGACCCAATCTGAAAGTTATATTGTTTCTTTTTTCCGAATTTGTTTTTTAACATTGGGTCGCTATTTGTTGAGGACTTGCTCATCTATTTATTCAGGCTGCTGTTAACTACAGCCTGTTGTCATGTGCTCCGGGTGGAACGTGAGAACATGGTCATTGAGGTCAGTGGGTTTCACCTAATCCTGTCGTGGGGTTAATAGGCAGTATGTTTCAGTTAATCCTTAAACAGTTTGGTTGAATGGGAGTTGGGAAGGGGGGGGCATCGGAAGGGGATGGCAGGGGGGGGGGGGGTCCTAGGTCAGCATGTTTCACCTGACTTTGACGTGATGTGGGAGTTGGGAGGGGGGAGGCATCGGAAGGGGATGAAATGGGGGGGGGGGTGGGGGTATGGTCCTAGGTCAGTATGTTTAACCTGACTTTGACGTGATGTGGGGTTTTGCCAGTATGTCTCACCTAAGTTTGGCACGAGTTGGGGTCTTGGTCAGTATGTTTTTTTCTGGTTCTGATGGGAAATGGGGTCTTGGTCAGTATGTTTTTTTCTGGTTCTGATGGGAAATGGGGTGGCGGTCAGTATGTTACCTTAACCCTCAAGTGACGTGATGTCTTTGTCAGTATTTGTCATTATCCAATAATGATGTGTCGCAGTCAGTATATTGTACCTACGCCTGCAATGAGATAGTGTCTTGGTCAGTACGTTTCATCTAAATCTGACATGTCTTGGTCAGTAAGTTTCCCCTAAATCTGACATGTCTTGGTCAGTATGTTTCCCCTAAATCTGACATGTCTTGGTCAGTATGTTTCCCCTAAATCTGACATGTCTTGGTCAGTATGTTTCCCCTAAATCTGACATGTCTTGGTCAGTATGTTTCCCCTAAGTCTGACATGTCTTGGTCAGTATGTTTCCCCTAAGTCTGACATGTCTTGGTCAGTAAGTTTCACCTAAGTCTGACATGTCGTGGTCAGTATGTTTCCCCTAAGTCTGACATGTCGTGGTCAGTATGTTTCCCCTAAGTCTCACATGTCGTGGTCAGTATGTTTCCCCTAAGTCTGACATGTCTTGGTCAATATGTTTCCCCTAAGTCTGACATGTATTGGTCAGTATGTTTCCTCTAAGTCTGACATGTCGTGGTCAGTACATTTCCCCTAAATCTGACACGAGGTGTGGTCTTGCTCTGTATTTACAGTTTCTATTAAAATAGCTAAGTTGATTTGTGAACCATGCACAGACAAGTGAAACAGATACATTCCAATGAATTTGTCTGCACCTATTACTATCACACAGTAGAGCGAGGCGTAGCTAATTTGATACATTATTTAATATGTCAAAATCTATTTGGCTCCCTGTGAAGGCTAGCCCCATGCACAATCCTCCTTTGCCACTTCTCGCGGTATACAAAGCAGGTGGCAGTGTTGCTGTTCTGTGTTCCCCTTTCAGGGCCCCTCTCACACTATGGCAGACAGGACGCCGGATTGGGCAATAATAGTCAGGGTCAGGCAAAACACGCTGATCAGACATGTTTGTCAGGACCAGGCAGAACATTCTGATCAGACATGTTAGTCAGGGTCAGGCAGAACATACTGATCGGACATGTTAGTCAGGGTCAGGCACAACATACTGATCGGACATGTTAGTCAGGGTCAGGCACAACATACTGATCGGACATGTTAGTCAGGGTCAGGCACAACATACTGATCGGACATGTTAGTCAGGGTCAGGCACAACATACTGATCGGACATGTTAGTCAGGGTCAGGCACAACATACTGGTCAGACATGTTAGTCAGGGTCAGGCACAACATACTGGTCAGACATGTTAGTCAGGGTGAGGCACAACATACTGACCAGGAGTCCACCTCACTTCCACGCAGTTCTCCCTTAAAACAGGCTGTTTCGTGGTAGTCTGGTTAATGAATTGGAGATCAACGTGATTCCAAAAGTAGTTAGCGACACGCAAATGAAGCCAGGCACAGCAATGCCGCCTGAAGCACCATGGTCCCCCTTCATTAGCTCGCTTAGGAGGGCAGAAAGGCTGCTGCAACCCGTTACCTAACGTTTTTTCAGGACACACACAAGAGTCAATTTGCTTATCATGGAAATTCAACAATAACAATAACAAGAACAATAACAACAACAACAACAATATATACAGCCTCTTTAATCTCCCAGCGTTCCTATGAATGGGAAAACCTCACAGTGTAATTTGTCTCGTCTTGTCTTGTGTCGTCACGTCTCGTCTCCTCTTGTCTTGTCTTGTCATGTGTCGTCACGTCTCGTCTCGTCTTGTCTTGTCATGTGTCGTCACGTCTCGTCTCGTCTTGTCTTGTCATGTGTCGTCACGTCTCGTCTCGTCTTGTCTTGTCATGTGTCGTCACGTCTCGTCTCGTCTTGTCTTGTCATGTGTCGTCACGTCTCGTCTCGTCTTGTCTTGTCATGTGTCGTCACGTCTCGTCTCGTCTTGTCTTGTCATGTGTCGTCACGTCTCGTCTCGTCTTGTCTTGTCGTGTCCTGCCCTGCCCTGTCCTGCCCTTTCTTGCCTTGTCTTGTCTTGTCTCGTCTTGCCTTGGTTAGTTTTCTATCCAGGGCCATTCATGTCTTTGAAATAGTCGTCATCTCATGGCGATTAAGAACAACCCCAACATTTCCTATCCATCCAGTTGTCGGTCTGCCGTGGATGCGGAAACCTGATCGCCGTGCATGGTCAGGTTTTATCTTTATTAGGTGGCTGAACCAATTTATTCTCTTCTCATCAATATATTCAATGCAGGTTCTTGCTACAACTTTGTTCACACTTCTTCATTTCGCATTCGGCCGCTCCAAGTTATGTTGATTGTTTTCTGGAGGCATCTCATCTCACATGTCGTGATCTTTCTCTCTAGAGATGTTGTTAAAGTCCATGTTTGACACCGGTAGCAGAGAATTGGCCTGAATATACTGTTGATCATCAGTCTTTTCGTTTATAAATGAAACAAGATATTTGCATTCATTGATTCAATTTTTTTAAAAGAATGGAAGCATGTTTGTTGTATTACCATATCTTTGGTTCTTATTATTTGAGGCTTGTATCATGAACATTTGGAGGAGGAGGGGGCTGAGTTGTTTGAATGTCCGCCTAATTACAATGTCACATGCGTTCAACGCCTCAGTGTTTTTATTTTTGTTGGAGGTAACACCAACAACTATCATGCGCACTGGGTGGCGACTGCATACCCAAGAGACCTGCAGTCTTCAGAGAATAGACACCGTAATGATAGTTATTTTTTTTACTAAGATAACTTCTTTATTCCAACCGGAGCACAGGGCCCCACTGCAGTTAGCCTCATTTAAGAAGCCTGTACGACTCCGCCGTCTATTTCACGGGTGCTTGATGCGGAGTCCCCTGCATCTCGTAGTCACGCCAAAGTCGTCTTATCCTTGTCTTTCCACTGGGGTAGGACGGCCCGAGACGAGAGAGTGAGGATAAAAAGTAGCGCAGTTAATCCTTACAAAAATAGCGCTAGAAAAATAAATTATGCCGTCGTCGTCTATGATGGACGTCGGCCTTTGCCTTTGTTTTTTTGCGAAGCAATGCAACAAATGTGAAAATTTTGAAAACCTGCGTTTTTAACGTTGTAACATGCGGCAGCGAAGCATGGACAGTTACCCAAACCTCAACGACGAGGATTGGGTCTTTCGAGTCGAATTGTTCTAGAAACGTCCTAAGAATAGACCGAAAAAAAAAATTCAGACATTCGATAAGTTTGGGCATAGAGGAGAAATGGTTCATAAATTCAACCATGACCGGAATATTGAAATACTTTGGCCGCATCAAAAGACACAACGGTCTGGAGAGAACAGTAATTGAATGTGTGGTGAAGGTTGATGTCTGACTGCGTATGATGAAGAAGAAGAAGAAGAAGAAGAAGAATGTGTGGTGTTGCCGAAGACGGACCGAAACAAGCAAATATCGCAGTCAGGCTGTAAATTAGCGACACAACGCATTCCGTTCTCCGGATTACAACCTGCTACTTGGAAAGCCCGGTTCAGAGCTTGGTAGCGGAAGATTGAGAACGAACGCAGAAGAAGAATGTGTGGTGCGGGGAAGAAAGGCAGATGCAGATCAAGACGGCAATAGCCCCAAAGATGTCGAGCAATGCCTGGGCATGACTCTGGAGCAGGCTTGAGATTTGGAAAGAGATCGAGTTTCTTTTAGACACACTATCATGCGAGCGGCGTTCTGCAAGGCGAATGCTACATGATGATGATGCACCAAAGCACTTCGCATGCTATTGTAGTGCTGGTTTTTTGTATACATTATTTTACATGATGAGGTTGCTAACCCTAAGCACATCTAACAAATAAACAACTCATCGCCATGATACCTCCGTTTTGAACACAGACCTGCATAAACTGCTGGCCCCTGGTTAATGTTTTGGACTGTCTTCTTGAGCTTTGTTCCCTAACCCCAGTTGGTGAACTTCCAATTATTCTGTTCTACTTCCTGCTCTTTGATCTTCCCATAAATTACGTTATATGGATTTCCATTTGCCTTTAGGCCTTATTTTTGTCCCCCTGAATGTATGTCTTGTCTATCTCTGTTTCCTGCCTTTAGCATCTAAACTGAAGCCGAATATAATTAGCAGCTGACAGCCGACAAGGACAGGATGTGCGTCTCTGTCCGGGCAAAAATATTAAAGATAACGAAATTGTTAACAAATAGTGGCCTACCGGAAGGACAAAAAAGGCGTGCCCTTCATCACCAAAAGACTCAAGAGCCCAATTACCTGTTTGTTTTAACACGTGACTAGGTACTAGGGAAAGTCGGTAAATAGGTCACATATGGATATTAACATTGGGACATCCTGCTGAGAAAAATTGCATAAAATATTCAGGACGACCCCATGGAGAGAACCACCAACAGCGGGCAAAGATCAAAGGAAATGGTAAGGATTGGACTAGACAGGTCGAAATGGAAAATATTTGTAAGGAAATTGCCCTTCCACATCGGCTACACATAATCATGGCGGTCAAACTCGCCCTCACATAAGCTACACGTAATCATGGCAGTCAAACTCGCCCTCACATAAGCTACACGTAATCATGACGGTCAAACTCGCCCTCACATAGGCTACACGTAATCATGGCGGTCAAACTCGCCCTCACATAAGCTACACGTAATCCCGGAGTCAAACTCGCCCTCACATAAGCTACACGTAATCATGGCAGTCAAACTCGCCCTCACATAAGCTACACGTAATCATGGCAGTCAAACTCGCCCTCACATAGGCTACACGTAATCATGACGGTCAAACTCGCCCTCACATAGGCTACACGTAATCATGGCGGTCAAACTCGCCCTCACATAAGCTACACGTAATCCCGGAGTCAAACTCGCCCTCACATAAGCTACACGTAATCATGGCGATCAAACTCGCCCTCACATAAGCTACACGTAATCACGGAGTCAAATTCGCCCTCACATAAGCTACACGTAATCATGGCGGTCAACTCGCCCTCACATAAGCTACACGTAATCATGGCAGCTCTTCTGGCGATTTTTACCACTTCTGGTGTGAATCGGTATTTTGAACATTGACGAAAATTAAAACGAAATACCGGACATGTCTTAAGAGATTGCTATAATACAAGCAGTGTCGAAGGAGCCACGATTCGAGTTATTGTGTCAGAATAAGCAATCACATCCATCCTATTAAAGGTAAACTTATTCGTATCTTTTTCAGTATTCAGTGCATTTATCCTTTGGTATACATACAGTGTTAGTACCAACCGTATTTATGACATTGCGTGACGGGTCAGGAAAAGATGGGCCTGTTCAAAGGGGTCGCCGATGACAAACATTTGAGAAGCCCTGAAAACAAACGAACATGGCCCACGATTGAATGCAAACTGTTGTTCTATTTTTCCTTGCTCATGGGGGAGCTGCTGATTGTTATTACAAGCTGCGACACACCGTAATCACCCTGTCAATCACTACCTGACTCGTAAGCACGGGAGCATATGTGCGCAATGAAGGAAGACAATGTGACACATTTATGGCGTGAGATTCTGTAATAAAGGGTGACCTGAAAATCAATACTGCACCCTACCAGTGGGCTAACTTATCATCAACATTCAATTTGTTTTCATTTTAATTTACTTTTATTCCCATGTTTGATTATCAATATTTCATCAATATTCATTCAAAATGTTTCAAAATTTCAATTAAATCTCAAAGTTATTTTTTTTTTAAATTTTGTATTTGGTTTATTTGTGTTACTCTGTATCCATGTTGTACGGCTAGACCAGGAAATCGCGACCCACATGATACTTTACAAGTCGTTCCTCCGCGCCAAAAGTTTTCCCCCTACTGGCTGGAGGCGTTAGAAGTGGCCTTCCCGGCATATTGTGTGTCTCAGCAGATAGTAACCTCCACCTCCGCTTTGGACCAGGCCTGGAACCACGCTGCAGCAGTTGGTCATGGATGTGACGGACGAACCCAGCGGGCCTTAGAAACCTAAGCGAACATTATTAGTATTGTTGCATCTTAACACCATCTTGTCTTACAAAAAGAAAGCATTCGCTAGCTATTAATAATCTTTCACCCTCCAATTATAACAATCCACCCTCCCATTGGCAGAGCGGTCAGTTCACTTCTCTTTCACTGTCAAATTTACAAGGTTTGAATCTTAGGCACGTCACGCTCTGGTCTAAAGGTAAATATAAAGGTCCGTCCCATGGCAACAATTGCCGTCGGGGATGGAGATAGCTCTTCATGTACTCTTCATGCAGCCTATGTGAGGTGGGGTGGTCAGTTCCAATCCGTACTAGGATTTCCTTCACCATCTCATAAATCAGGCTCATAATTTACTCATCTGTAAATAATTTCCTGCATCCTGAGTTGATTCCAGTCATCTTGACGTATGTCTTGCCACTGGTTCAAGGTAGCTTGGGACCAGAGACTGACGTCGATGACCAGCGCAGGTTCATTCTCACTAAACTCCAAATACAGAGCAAGTTACACCAGCATGATAAAACCGTCTGTTCATGTCACCATCATCGCTTGCGATAGACAAATTAACAAATTAAGATCAAGTGCGATGCCGCTATTAACATTTCATCTCCAACGACAGAACACGCTGATGGAACTATTTCAAGCGGCCGCTCTTCTACATCTAGAGACCGCTCTTCTACATCTAAAGACAGTTCTTCTAAATCTAGAGACAGTTCTTCTACATCTAGAGACAGTTCTTCTACATCTAGAGACAGTTCTTCTACATCTAGAGACAGTTCTTCTACACCTAGAGACAGTTCTTCTACATCTAGAGACAGTTCTTCTACATCTAGCGGCCGTTCTTCTACATCTAGAGACAGTTCTTCTACATCTAGAGACAGTTCTTCTACATCTAGAGACAGTTCTTCTACATCTAGAGACAGTTCTTCTACACCTAGAGACAGTTCTTCTACATCTAGAGACAGTTCTTCTACATCTAGAGACAGTTCTTCTACATCTAGAGACAGATCTTCTACATCTAGAGACAGTTCTTCTACACCTAGAGACAGTTCTTCTACATCTAGAGACAGTTCTTCTACATCTAGAGACCGTTCTTCTACATCTAGAGACAGTTCTTCTACATCTAGAGACAGTTCTTCTACATCTAGAGACAGATCTTCTACATCTAGAGACAGTTCTTCTACACCTAGAGACAGTTCTTCTACATCTAGAGACAGTTCTTCTACATCTAGAGACCGTTCTTCTACATCTAGAGACAGTTCTTCTACATCTAGAGACAGTTCTTCTACACCTAGAGACAGTTCTTCTACATCTAGAGACAGTTCTTCTACATCTAGAGACAGTTCTTCTACATCTAGAGACAGTTCTTCTACACCTAGAGACAGTTCTTCTACACCTAGAGACAGTTCTTCTACATCTAGAGACAGTTCTTCTACATCTAGAGACAGTTCTTCTACATCTAGAGACAGTTCTTCTACAGCTAGCGGCCGAGACCGTTCTTCTACATCTAGCGGCCGAGACCGTTCTTCTACATCTAGCGGCCGAGACCGTTCTTCTACATCTAGCGGCCGAGACCGTTCTTCTACATCTAGAGACAGTTCTTCTACATCTAGCGGCCGAGACCGTTCTTCTACATCTAGCGGCCATTCTTCTACATCTAGAGAGTTCTTCTACATCTAGCGGCCGAGACCGTTCTTCTACATCTAGCGGCCATTCTTCTACATCTAGAGAGTTCTTCTACATCTAGCGGCCGAGACCGTTCTTCTACATCTAGAGACAGTTCTTCTACATCTAGAGACAGTTCTTCTACATCTAGCGGCCGAGACCGTTCTTCTACTTCTAGAGACAGTTCTTCTACATCTAGCGGCCGAGACCGTTCTTCTACATCTAGAGGCAGTTCTTCTACATCTAGCGGCCGAGACCGTTCTTCTACATCTAGAGACAGTTCTTCCACATCTAGCGGCCGAGACCGTTCTTCTACATCTAGCGACCGTTCTTCTACATCTAGCGACCGTTCTTCTACATCTAGCGGCCGAGACCGTTCTTCTACATCTAGCGGCCGAGACCGTTCTTCTACATCTAGCGGCCGAGACCGTTCTTCTACATCTAGAGACAGTTCTTCTACATCTAGCGGCCGAGACCGTTCTTCTACATCTAGAGTTCGTTCTTCTACATCTAGCGGCCGAGACCGTTCTTCTACATCTAGAGACAGTTCTTCTACATCTAGCGGCCGAGACCGTTCTTCTACATCTAGAGACCGTTCTTCTACATCTAGCGGCCGAGACCGTTCTTCTACATCTAGAGACAGTTCTTCTACATCTAGCGGCCGAGACCGTTCTTCTACACCTAGAGACAGTTCTTCTACATCTAGAGACAGTTCTTCTACATCTAGCGGCCGAGACCGTTCTTCTACACCTAGAGACAGTTCTTCTACATCTAGAGACAGTTCTTCTACATCTAGCGGCCGAGACCGTTCTTCTACACCTAGAGACAGTTCTTCTACATCTAGAGACAGTTCTTCTACATCTAGAGACAGTTCTTCTACATCTAGAGACAGTTCTTCTACATCTAGCGGCCGTTCTTCTACATCTAGAGACATATCTTCTACATCTATTTGTTCATGTTTCTAGGTCATGAAGTGTGTGTTCTTTCCCTTCCTTGTAGAGTAAACACCTTTTGTTAAGTGCATAACTGACAATTTTTCAATTCAACATGTAGAAGCAGCCACCAGAGGCAAAAACACATTCACCTAGTTTTTACTACAGAGGAAAATATGATTGAAAACGTTACCGTTGGGGAACTGTTTGGCTCAAGTGACCATCAAATCATCCGTTGGGATCTTATTGCAGGGAAAGAAGTAAACATAATCACGCGAACATACGACTACTCTAAGGCAGATGTTAAGAGGATGAAAGAGGCAGCGAACCACATAATCTGGAAAGATATTGTCGGAAGAACAGATGTTGAACAGGAGTGGGAGAGTTTTAAAACAGTTCTAGAAACGCTAAAAGAGGAATGTGTTCCATATAGGGAGGTAAACCCTAAACCTAAAAACTGTATAACTAGATTTGTAGTTAAATGTAGAAGAGCTAAAAATAAAACAGAAAAAAATATATAGAGGCAGGTAAATCAAAAGAAACATATTTAAAATATTTGGACAAGCAGAACATATCTCAGAAAGCGAATAACACAACAAAAATAGACTTCAGAAGAAAAAAAAACTTGCTCACAGGATCAAGACTGACAGTAAAAGCTTCTTCTCTTATGTTAGAAATAAACAAAGAACGAAAGACAAAGTAGGCCCTCTCATAGACAGTACAGGGAAAATAATAAGTGAGAATAAGGAGGCAGCTAATCTACTCAATCAGTACTGTGGCACAGTCTACACAAAAGAGGACTGCTCCAAGATCCCAGAGCCTATAGATATTTTTCAAAGAGACATGGATACAGCGATATTAAGATTAATCTGTATTACAGTGGAAATATTTTTTTTTAAATTGGAGAGGTTGAAAGTGGATAAATGTCCAGGTCAAGATGGTATTCATCCAAATTTGCTGTTTGAAATTAGAGACCAACTAGCAAAACCATTGGCTATATTATGTTCTCAATCGCTTGCACAAAGGATTGTTCCACGGGATTGGGAAGATGCAGGAGTGATCCTCTTATTCAAAAAAGGCAAAAAAATCAGATCCAGCGAATTATAGACCGGTGAGTTTAACGGACATAGTCTGTAAATTGTTAGAGTCAATAATCAAAGAACACATTGTAAAGCATTTAGACAAATTTAATCTAATTAGAAATAGTCAGCATGGGTTTACTAGAGGGAGATCATGCTTAACAAATCTATTAGAATTCATGGAGGAGGTTACAAAAATAAGAGATAAGGGGAGCCAGTGGATGTTATTTATTTAGATTTTCCAAAGGCCTTTGATACAGTACCTCATAAAAGATGATTTTAAAAGTTAAAATCACATGGAATAGGTGGGGAAGTTGCCAAATGGATTGAAAATTGGTTAACGGGAAGAAGGCAGAGGGTGGGCATAAATAAGGAGTACTCTGAGTGGTGTGAAGTGAAAAGTGAAGTGCCCCAGAGCTCGGTCTTGGGACCAATTTTGTTCTTGATATATATAAATGATTTGGACATTGATATGGGATCCATGATTGCAAAATTTGCTGATGACACAAAGCTAAAGCAGAAGTGTATATATTGAGGTCAAATTTAGATAAAATTCGAGAATGGTCTGTAAGCTGGCAAATGGAGTTTAATGTAGATAAATGTACATCATCCATATGGGTAGATCCAATATGGAACATAATTACAGAATGGGAGAAAACAATATTAGAAAGATAGATAAGGAAAGGGACCTAGGGGGTTATAATAGATCATACAGGAAAGGTGAGTGAGCAAGTTCACGTAGCAATGAAAAAGACAAATGCAATGTTAGGTATGATAAAAAGAAATATTAAATATAGGAGCAAGGAAGTGAATGTCAAACTGTATAAAGCATTGGTTAGACCTAGATTGGAGTACTGTGTACAGGTGTGGAGTCCTTATCATAGAGGGGACATAAACATGCTAGAAAGAATACAAAAAAGAGCGACAAAGCTGAAAGTGGGATTCCAGAATTAAAGTTACGCGGCCTACAGTGTCTAGAAGAGAGAAGAATTCGTGGTGATTTAATCCAGGTTTATAAGATGATCAGAGGAACGGATAAATTAGACTATAACAGGTTTTTTTTTAAATACAGCCACCTACAATAACACGAGGGCATAGCTACAAGCTGACTAAAGAGAGGTCCAGATGAGATATTAGGAAATATTTTGTTAGTCAGAGAGTGCTGAATGCTTGGAATGCATTGCCAAGGGAGGTAGTGGAGGCAGGGACAGTTAAAGCATTTAAGAAAAAAATGGATGCGCATAACTTTTAGAGCAAGGTGATGTAAATTAAACTGGTTGTATACAGACTCTGCAGGCTCTTCTAAACCAAAATAAATACATTAAGTTAAGTAACCTGGCTCTGTTGGTGTTTGTTGCTTAGATGTTTGCCTCACTAGTTTCTACTGGCGGAGGCGCGCCATTTTCCACCCCAGACCGTAGTCCATTGGGCGATATCAGGACGCATAAAACAGTGCTTGGATGAATGTGTGTGTCTGTATGTACCTATGCTAGGTGTGTGCACCCTCAGAAGCTAGCCCAACCAAAGTGCAATGAAAGGGCCTCACCATGAGGGCGCGTGTGAAAGTTGTGCAAGAGTGTGACTGTAGGACAGAGTCAAGTGAAACAGACTGAGGTGAGAGGGGAAAGAGTGGCCCCCAGGGTGAGCGCCATCATTGCCTAATCCTCAGGTGCTAACCTGGCTCTAGGGTTCAAGTCCAGATTATATATAGACTACGTAATCTCAAGTGTTGTCGCTCGGACTCCATACTTCCTCTTTTATACCATCAGTACCATCCCATATACTAGAAAGGGCTGGCTATGGCATGCATGGATAGCAGACATATAGATTTCGAACTTTCATGGTAGATTGGTAAAACAGCTGTCTGAGGGATGTTGGAGTTTGCGACATGGAAGGAGGATTAAAGGGCGCTTACACTTCGATCAGGAACTGTATATGTCGTTTGTAGATCAAGAAAAAAACTATCGAAAACATTGGCTCACTATGGTGCTAACGAGCACATAATCAACATATTCAAAAGTCTTTGCATTGATAGCCAGTTTCTGTTTCTGTTTTTAAGAATCGATGTCAATGCACTCCGGGCATACCCATAGGTGCTTGGTCTCTTTCTCATCAAATTGCGAAATGTATGGATGCTGATGGTCCCTGTAGCTTGCAAGTTGTACACTCTCATGCGCCCCACTCCGCTCGAGCCTCGTTTAATGTCGAAACTTTGCAGTCTGTGGATTGCTGCTTCATCTATTGCGGTGTCCTCATCCAGCAGGCGGTCATTTCAAAATGTCACTTCTATCCATCACTAATGTGCCCATGATGTGAGCTTGTGAAGCCATGATGTCAGCTATTTCATTGTCCTGAACCCCGGCATGAGCAGGACAGTAGATCTAGGTCAGCGCCTGGAGGTTTGAGGTCTCAACAACTGCTATCCACTCGTATCTAAGCCATCCTTTCTCTACCTTCTGAAGTACGGCTTGCGCTACTGTCACGATAACTGCCTTCTTTATAGAAGTCTCAGATATCCATTTCAGTGCTGAGGTCACTGCTTCCATCTCCATTCTCATACTGGAGGTTGTTGACATGTATGCCCTACTGCGCTCAGCAACGACCTGTCCTCTCCTCTAACCATGAAACCCCAGCCTGATGTCCCACTCAGCAACGACCTAACCTCTCCTCTAGCCGTGAAACCCCAGCCTGATGTCCCACTCAACAACGACCTAACCTCTCCTCTAGCCGTGAAACTCCAGCCTGATGCCCCCCTCAGCAACGACCTAACCTGTCCTCTAGCCGTGAAACCCCAGCCTGATGTCCCACTCAGCAACGACCTAACCTCTCCTCTAGCCATGAAACCCCAGCCTGATGTCCCACTCAACAACGACCTAACCTCTCCTCTAGCCGTGAAACCCCAGCCTGATGTCCCCCTCAGCAACGACCTAACCTCTCCTCTAGCCGTGAAACCCCAGCCTGATGTCCCACTCAACAACGACCTAACCTCTCCTCTAGCCGTGAAACCCCAGCCTGATGTCCCCCTCAGCAACGACCTAACCTCTCCTATAGCCGTGAAACCCCAGCCTGATGTCCCACTCAACAACGACCTAACCTCTCCTCTAGCCGTGAAACCCCAGCCTGATGTCCCCCTCAGCAACGACCTAACCTCTCCTCTAGCCGTGAAACCCCAGCCTGATGTCCCCCTCAGCAACGACCTAACCTCTCCTCTAGCCGTGAAACCCCAGCCTGATGTCCCACTCAGCAACGACCTAACCTCTCCTCTAGCCGTGAAACCCCAGCCTGATGTCCCCCTCAGCAACGACCTAACCTCTCCTATAGCCGTGAAACCCCAGCCTGATGTCCCCCTCAACAACGACCTAACCTCTCCTCTAGCCGTGAAACCCCAGCCTGATGTCCCACTCTCAGCCAGTGCTCTGTTCAATCAATAACCGGAAGCTCAGAAAAATGTCATATCAAATCTAGAGTACAGCAAGGGTGTGTGCTATCCCCTTCGTTGTTCTTCACATATGTAGACTTTATCAATAAAACAACGACCCGAAATAAAGGTAGCAACATTGATGCACTCTTAAACGAACTTCTTGTTGCAAAAGATCAAAGAGCCATAGCAATTTGAGAAATACAATTACAACAACATATTGAAAAACTAAATACAACATGTAAATACTATTGCATGAAAATCAGCGTAGAAAACGCGGAGGTTATAAACACATATGGACAAGCCGGATAACCCAATATCTTACTTGCGAAACAGCACATGAAAAAGGTAAAAGATTTCACAAACTTAGGGAGCACGTTATCGGGAGAGGGAAGAATCGATGCGGAAATCCAACAAAGATGCAATAAGGAAAATCAGATCACTGGACAATTAACTCGAAAACTTAATTGCAAGCACCTGAGAATAACTACCAAAAGAGATTTATACAACACGACCTTAGTCCCGACACTATGCTATTAAAACTGGAGACTAACATCAAATGAAAAACGCTACATCGCAACAACAGAAATGAAATGTCTACGAAAAATACTGGGTGTAACAAGGAGAGACATGATCAGAAACGCTGACATCAGGAGACTGGTGGGAACCACACCAGTATTAGACTACATTAAAAGACAGCAACTAAAATGGTTTGGCCACATAACAAGACTACCACCCCGCTGCACCCCCTAACTAGCAATACTATTTAGATATAACCACGAAAAGGTGGCTTACATAAATATCTGAGGCGGTGAATGCCACTGTGCACGAGGCACATAATCTGAGGCAGTGAATGCCACTGTGCATGAGGCACATAATCTGAGGCAGTGAATGCCACTGTGCATGAGGCACATAATCTGAGGTGGTGAATGCCACTGTGCACGAGGCACATAATCTGAGGTGGTGAATGCCACTGTGCATGAGGTTCATAATCTGAGGTGGTGAATGCCACTGTGCATGAGGCACATAATCTGAGGTGGTGAATGCCACTGTGCATGAGGCACATAACCTGGGGCGGTGAATGCCACTGTGCATGAGGCACATAATCTGAGGTGGTGAATGCCACTGTGCATGAGGCACATAATCTGAGGTGGTGAATGCCACTGTGCATGAGGCACATAACCTGGGGCGGTGAATGCCACTGTGCATGAGGCACATAATCTGATCGGTGAATGCCACTGTGCATGAGGCACATAACCTGGTGCGGTGAATGCCACTGTGCATGAGGCACATAATCTGATCGGTGAATGCCACTGTGCATGAGGCACATAACCTGGTGCGGTGAATGCCACTGTGCATGAGGCACATAATCTGAGGCAGTGAATGCCACTGTGCATGAGGCACATAACCTGAGGCGGTGAATGTAACTGTGCATGAGGCACATAGTCTGACGTGCTGAATGCCACTGTGCATGAGGCACATAGTCTGACGTGCTGAATGCCACTGTGCACGAGGCACATAGATCGGCTCACTCTAGAGAATCCTTCCTACCCTGTCGCTGGAACACAGAACAGGATCGATGCCGAAGAGGAAAGACGTTTTAATCTAGAAAGCGCTCGCAGTATAGGCATCGGATACGGGTATTTGTGACATTCAGGGGTCGATCAATTATATCCTCTTAGATAATGTCCGTATCATCGACAAAAGGGAGATCCACAAACCCCAGCATAGGTTAATCTCCAGGAAAGGTCCCTGGTGGAAAAGAGCTGGAGTTTGATCAAACATCGAGGAACGGGCACCACCAATATCATTTGCGGAAGGAGACTGACCAGATAGATATGTGTATGCCCCTGGTGAAATGAATAACATTCTTAATAGAACAGACCAGAACAGCATTAAACCTCACCCTAAAGATATATACAACCTGTTGTACTCAACCACTCTCACAGAGTTCGAGGGAGGGGTCTTTATCGTTTAAGCGAACTATATACCTAAATATTTATGCTACTAAACAGTATCAAACCATAGCAGACGGTAAATTACCACAACTAACGCAAAACACACCTCCCCCCCCCCCCCCCACGCACCATACACCATCATCACACTGCGCAGTCACAACCACCCGTATAATCACACTTTATCATCTATTAGTATCCCATCAACGTCTCTAGCCCTCCTAGATTAAACTATCTACGCGTTCCCACTTCTGGCATACTATCATTAATATTTGTTTTATCAATGTATCAAGCAATAGTTCAGAACCACCTCTCGCTTCATCAACCATGTTTCCCCTTACCAAACCCCTTAAAATTGTACGCACAACACACGCCAACCATTACACACACACAACACACGCTAACCATTACACACACACAACACACGCTAACCATTACACACACACAACACACGCTAACCATTACTGTCCTCATCTCCAGTCAATCTACCATCAATCATTTCTATTTCGCTGGCCCAGCTTGCTTAATTTGCTACACCGCCTTTAATTAATTGGTATCTTCCTACCGTGACTGAATCTGTTGTCTTAATACAAAACTTTCTACAACCCATCTAACATTTATAACTACCATCATAACTTGCCAATGAAATAAGCAATGATATATTTCTACTAAGATCACCACCAAAACGTGCAACAATCACCACTAAAACGTGCAAGTATCACCACCAAAACTACAAACAATCACCACCAAAACGTGCAACAATCACCACCAAAACTACAAACAATCACCACCAAAACTACAAACAATCACCACCAAAACGTGCAACAATCACCACCAAAACTACAAACAATCACCACCAAAACGTGCAAAAATCACCACTAAAACGTGCAAGTATCACCACCAAAACGTGCAACAATAACCCCCAAAACGTGGAAGTATCACCACCAAAACTACCAACAATCACCACCAAAACGTGCATTAATCACCACCAAAACGTGCATTAATCACCACCAAAACGTGCAACAATCACCACCAAAACTACCAACAATCACCACCAAAACGTGCAACAATCACTAATAAAACTACAAACAATCACCACCAAAACGTGCAACAATCACCACCAAAACTACAAACAATCACCACCAAAACTACAAACAATCACCACCAAAACTACCAACAATCACCACTAAAACGTGCAACAATCACCACCAAAACTACAAACAATCACCACCAAAACGTGCAACAATCACCACCAAAACTACAAACAATCACCACCAAAACTACAAACAATCACCACCAAAACTACAAACAATCACCACTAAAACGTGCAACAATCACCACCAAAACTACAAACAATCACCACCAAAACTACAAACAATCACCACTAAAACGTGCAACAATCACCACCAAAACTACAAACAATCAGCACCAAAACTACAAACAATCACCACCAAAACTACAAACAATCACCACCAAAACGTGCAACAATCACCACCTAAACTACAAAGAATCACCACTAAAACGTGCAATAATCACCACCAAAACTACAAACAATCACACTAAAACGTGCAATAATCACCACCAAAACTACAAACAATCACCACTAAAACGTGCAACAATCACCACCAAAACGTGCAACAATCACCACCAAAACTACAAACAATCACCACTAAAACGTGCAATAATCACCACCAAAACTACAAACAATCACCACTAAAACGTGCAATAATCACCACCAAAACTACAAACAATCACCACTAAAACGTGCAACAATCACCACCAAAACGTGCAACAATCACCACCAAAAATACAAACAATCACCACCAAAACTACAAACAATCACCACTAAAACGTGCAATAATCACCACCAAAACTACAAACAATCACCACTAAAACGTGCAATAATCAAAACCAAAACTATCAACTCTCACAACCAAAACTATCAACTCTCACAACCAAAACTATCAACTCTCACAACCAAAACTATCAACTCTCACAACCAAAACTATCAACTCTCACAACCAAAACTATCAACTCTCACAACCAAAACTATCAACTCTCACAACCAAAACTATGAAATCTCACAACCAATACTATCAACTCTCACAACCAAAACTATCAACTCTCACAACCAAAACTATGAAATCTCACAACCAAAACTATCAACTCTCATCACCAAAACTATCAACTCTCACAACCAAAACTATCAACTCTCACAACCAAAACTATCAACTATCACCAACAAAACTATCAACTCACAACCAAAACTATGAAATCTCACAACCAAAACTATTAACTCTCATCACCAAAACTATCAACTCTCACAACCAAAACTTTCTACTGATATTACCATCTAGTTCTTAATTCTTATCCGACCTGTACTTCCTCAGGGACAAATGTCCCTGTGTATGTCCCAGCTCTGGTATGAGCTGGGTGTAGCCGGCAGAAGGGTTTCCTGCTTAGCGGGCTAGGCTCGAGCAGCTTAATACTCCGCTGCGTTGAGACAAGCGTTTACGGAGGGTGGTTAACCAATGAGCGAGTATATCTTAATGGACTCGAACACTAGAGCAAAGAAGACCCGCAGCCTGTTAGACATCATATATGCTGCTCTAAACAAACCACCTAACCATGGCCGGTGTTATGTCATGTCACACAGTTAGTCGCCTCTTACGACATGCTCTCTGTTAGGCAGTGGTGCTATTCTTGCCCTAGTCATAAACAAAGACACCGGCAGACCTCTCGGGCATTACCATCAAAACTATCAACTCACAGCATCAAAAGCATCTACTGATGTCACCATCAAAACTCAAAAATAAGTTCTTCACTCTAAACGAATTATCTCTGATAGCGTGTTGTAGTGACTCGTTCTGTCTTCCGAGACATTCAATGCAACCTCGTTGACCAGTCTGCTGTACTCTCCTGTTTTAATACTGATAATAATACTCATAATTGCCAATCACAAGCAAAGATGTTGACAGCATTAGCCTTCCTTGTGCTGCGAGGTGTCTCATCATTATGACAGTACAGTCCATTCAGACACAGGTAACTCGATGTGGACAGGTAAGGTGTCAGTTTGTGTTAGCCTTCGTGTATTGTGTGGTAGCTGGTACTACAAACTGCAATAACGGTGCCTCAACGACCTTCTACGTTATGGGACTGATGATGATGATGCAATTCGGAGCAAACACCAACTAATGAAAACTAGGACATGTTTTGTTCTACTTCGTTCCCCATGTCATAGATAGATACAATAGAACAAACTTGACATTTGAGATGAAGATCTCTATTTTTGTGACGAACATAATTTTCTTCAATTTCCACAAATTCCCTAAAGCAATAAAAACATCTCAGCTTTTGTATTCTAAATGTTATATTTTTATCAGTCCCTCCTACCTCGTCTATATTACTACCAAGATTGTATGAATGAATCTATCTCTTATCGTCTATATTACAACCAAGATTGTATGAATGAGTCTACCTCCTACCTCGTCTATATTACTACCAAGATTGTATGAATGAATCTACGCCCTGTAGTTCCGTGCCTCCCAGTACAATATGATTGTTGTTAGGTGCTTCTATTTTCATAATCTGCTTTGTTCCTCCCTGTACAATCAATCAATCTGTCTGTACCCACATGCCTAATTTCAGTGACCGTTCCTTAATTACATTTATTTTATTTTGCATCTGTCTGTGGTTATGAGACAGAGTACCCACGTCAACAACAAAGCCCAGATTATACAGACTTTTCGTCACACGCCATTGAACACCATTTTCACATGTAGAAGTCGTGTTCTTCATAATCCAGTCAATAGCCAGCAGAAATATGAATGGTGATAAGAGACAGCTCTCTCTCACGCAAGTTCTTATCTCAAAAGGCTCTAAAAGCTCTCCATGTCTGAGTGATTTTGATAATTGTTATGTCACTGCATTTCCTTTCTGTCACCTTGTTTCGGTCACCTTGACTTTTCTGCCGTCGTCTGCAAAGTTGCATTTCAGATTTCTACATCCTTTAACGTTGTGAGGTTCCACCATCTTTGTTGACGTATCTCCCAGACGGGATGTTGGGGAAACGCCCTGCAGCATGACTGCACAGAATGACAGGCAACTGTTACCAGCACTGTTAAGGGTGGAGTGTAGACGATATACTGCATGGTTGGGTAAATATCCAAATGGAAGACAATGGAGACTGGAATCTCTATCATCTAACAAAGCCACATCCAATGAAGGTCGATGGGTCTATTACAAACTAAGGAATGAAGAAGAACAAGAATAACATAGTCCAATAACTTCCGTTCAGAAGCAGAGGCACTGAAGGCCGCAGATGAGCTTGTAATCCAAGATAAAGATGGCCACCAAGAAAACATAGTATTCCTGACTGATGCCGCGTCAGTATTAGCAACGCTAAAACAACACAAAGATGAAGATCTCGAGCAATGTATGTTCTCCCTGACACAGCTCTCAGCAGAACACCCAAGGTTGGTCATACAGTGGATTCCATCCCACTGCAATTTTTAAGGCAATTAAGCTGCAGACAAACTAGCAACGTGTAGAGGTGCATCCCCACAAACAGACCTGAGTATCACATATAATGAGACTAAGACCATAATTAAAGCCAACTTCATTTGAAAATGGGCTGATCAACACCCCGACTTCCAAAAAGAAGGCAGCTACTTTAACTTAACTAGAGAAGGGCAAGTCATCATCTTCAGACTGGGAGCTGGGTAAAACAGACTCAAGAGTCATCTTTACAACAAAATGAGGATTAGAACAGCTGACAAGTGTCCACATGGAGAGCATACCATCACCGTTGAACATATCCTACAAAGCTGCGTGCTCTCGCAGGACAAAAGAACAATACTGATCTTGCGAGACAGATATAAGATAAAAGCTGTATGAAGATAAAACAGCCTTACAAACAACGGTGTCCTTTGTAAGAGATGCTGGGACTTTGATCTGAGGATGTAAGAGAAACCGGGACTTTGATCTGAGGATGTAAGAGAAACTCGGAGCTTGATCGAGGATCTAAGAGAAGCCGGGAATTTGATCTGAGGTTGAACGAAGAAGCAGAAGATAGAAGAACCCCTTGAGCCTCACCTTTCAAAGTCAAAGTAAGCTGCATAAAGGACATCACTCAAACACTTACTGTGAATAGCCAAGTGGAAGTTCTAAGTAGAAATAAATCAAGACACGGGACGGTACCATCTGAGGTCCGACCTGGTGGATTTGAAGAGCAAAAGGATAGCTTTAGAATATATGACCCCAAGTACTGACTTGCCTGATTGAATACTAGGAATCTAGTGATGAAGTTCCACACGTACAAGTTACTGAGCTGTGAAAGAGAAGCACATAATAGTAACATTGTAGCCTACCAGGTGGCTAAGAAAGGTAGAAAGTATCAGCATTAAGAGAGAAAATAAAACTTCTACACTTCACGGTGAAAGAGAAGTGTCCGTGTTTCTTTCTTGTTCATCGGCATGTTTCTATTTCTCTATTCTTCTGGCATGCTTTATTTAGCCATTTCCTTGTTTTGTTATTTTTTGTGATGCACATGAAATTTAGTTTGTTTGTTCTTGTGTTTAAACATAATAATATGGAGTATTTTGTTTATAGTTTTCTTTCAAACTAAGAAGCCTAGGTCACAGTCTGGAGATCTTTTAAATGAGTGAAAGGCGAGAACGCAAATTAATGTGCAGGAGATAATTCTACACCACTCCTTTTTGGAAAGCTCGGGGGAGGATAGGGCTATGGGAGTACACCCAGACAGAAAATCCGGAGTGGTGGCACCTCAAGCTGATGGTTTCAAAATTGGGAACTCATTCCTACAGTGTCATATTGTTATGCTTTTACACCAGTTAGGTCGAGATTGGGACGGGGTTCTGCAGTTTGGGCAGCCCTGGTACTCCATATTCAGCTTCCAGTATTGCACCCTGGAGAGGCTACTACCAGGGCGCCATGCGCATGGTCTTCAGTGACTGAGACGCCTATGATGATGATGATGATCAAGATGAGATGTGTTAGACAGAAATGTTGGCCGCCTGTTACAACACGCTGTCAGTATGGCAGTAGGCTTATTCTCGTTTCCATCACCTACATAGCTCTCTCAGAAATAACTAGAGCATTCAACTGTTTTCTCCGATGCTTCATGCACGTGCTATAATAACATCACCATCAAACAGTTCTTGAACTATCACCACCAAGGTTGGTGCTTGGGGCAATAACGATGAATGGCTGAGTCTTAAGCTGCATGCAATGAGGCTGATGTCTTTCCAATTTAATTTAACCCTGTAGATGCGAAACGATAGCACTAGGGGTCACACCGTCAAAAGCGTGTTTACTCCAGCCATGGTATATGGCCAGCAATTTTAAGGTGGCTGACAGTCAGTCAAAAGTTTCACCAGTCAGCATGATCGGACTACATTCAGGTAATTCATGTTAGCAAATTTCACAAGGCACTAATTCACCTTTATTTCTACATAAACAATACGTACCGAACCAAAATATATTTTATTACTTACACTGAATTAGCCTATTTCTTCTGAAGAAAAAATGCACCACTGTCAATGGTATGGCGTGTGTGTCCATGAAATGAAAGCAGCACAGACTGCACAATGTACATGTCAGAGAGGACCCCAGACTCCAGAACACATCTTGTAAACATGTCCACTGCACCAAGACTCCCGTGAGAAGACCTGGCCCGAGGAGATAATCATACCAGACAAACTGTGGGGAACCATTGAGGACCTGCGACTGACGTGTCACTTCATGGAGGCATATAACGAGCATACGAAACCGAACGCAAAGAAGAAGAAGAAGAAGAAGTACAAGAGAAAGTCAACAACTTACCTTCAGTCCTCTTATTTTTGTTTAAATCTTAAAGATTACATGTTAACCTTCATCTTGTACCTTCTCATGGTGGGATTCATAGTCAGACACAAGCTCAAGCAACTAAAGTCATGATAATGTAAATGAGTTAAGGACAAGCAACTAAGGTCATGACAATGTAAATGAGTAAAGGACAAGCAACTAAGGTCATGCCAATGTAAATGAGTAACGGACAAGCAACTAAGGTCATGACAATGTAAATGAGTAAAGGACAAGCAACTAAAGTCATGACAATGAGTAAAGGACAAGCAATTAAGGTCATGACAATGTAAATGAGTAAAGGACAAGCAACTAAAGTCATGACAATGAGTAAAGGACAAGCAACTAAGGTCATGACAATGTAATTGAGTAACGGACAAGCAACTAAGGTCATGACAATGTAAATGAGTAACGGACAAGCAACTAAGGTCATGACAATGTAAATGAGTAAAGGACAAGCAACTAAAGTCATGACAATGAGTAAAGGACAAGCAATTAAGGTCATGACAATGTAAATGAGTAAAGGACAAGCAACTAAAGTCATGACAATGAGTAAAGGACAAGCAACTAAGGTCATGACAATGTAAATGAGTAAAGGACAAACAACTAAGGTCATGACAATGTAAATGAGTAAAGGACAAACAACTAAGGTCATGACAATGTAAATGAGTAAAGGACAAACAACTAAGGTCATGACAATGTAAATGAGTAAAGGACAAACAACTAAGGTCATGGCAATGAGTAAAGGACAAACAACTAAGGTCATGGCAATGAGTAAAGGACAAGCAACTAAGGTCATGACAATGTAAATGAGTAACGGACTAGCAACTAAGGTCATGACAATGTAAATGAGTAACGGACAAACAACTAAAGTCATGACAATGTAAATGAGTGAAGGACAAGCAACTAAAGTCATGACAATGAGTAAAGGACAAGCAACTAAGGTCATGACAATGTAAATGAGTAACGGACAAACAACTAAAGTCATGACAATGTAAATGAGTAACGGACAAACAACTAAAGTCATGACAATGTAAATGAGTAACGGACAAACAACTAAAGTCATGACAATGAGTAAAGGACAAGCAACTAAAGTCATAACAATGTAAATGAGTAAAGGACAAGCAACTAAGGTCATGACAATGTAAATGGGTAAAGTTAAGCTGTGACTACGTCCTCTACACTGCTTCAGTGCGGACATTGGGTCTTGGAAAGTATGCTCGTGTGGCCTTCATGGGCAATTTGAGTTTCTATTCCTTCATAAGCCCTACAATAACAAACCTAACTCCCTAATGTGCGGATACCGATGGTTTACCAAAGGGCATAGTAGAGATTGATATCAGGGATGAAGTGTTGGAGCCTTAATTGAACTACGCCTCAGCTTTCCATGAAGGGAGTGGTCAGTTTTATTTCTCGCTCGTTTTTCTTCTCTAACACAGTCAGGTACCCTTCTATAAGTGGGTTGACTGGAGAGTGCCATTACAGAGTACGGACATTGCATCTTTAGTGTTAGAAGCCACTTTACTACTCTGCCGGTCCTCAAAGATACGGGTAGGTTAATCTTTTATTGGTCTGCCATTCACACACCCCCCCCCCACCCCCACACCCCCTTCCCCCTCTCTCTTCAATCCACCTATCTACGTGTCTTGTTCAGCTTGGCTGACCATGTCAGAAGACTCCTGCGTTCTAGCTCATTTGAATCAAAATGGCATTCAAGCCATTCCATCAAACCAATGGCAGATGCTGAGAGCTTCAGCATGCATACCACCAGCAATCTCCGGTGGCGTTTTTGCTGCCATATTCAGAAAACAGCGTGACACTTCCTTATTGCCACACTCAGATTCTGCTCAAACGAGAAAAAATACTTCTATAAAATTCGTAGAATCACTCAAGTATGTGGATCCGGTCTGCCAGTCATCAAAGAAGGAACTGCTTCATGATTTTACATAAACACTGTCTAAGGATTCTAGAATTTCGTTCAATAGGTGCATTCGTTTAAGAGACACGAAACTAAAACTCACAGTTTCTCCTGTCCTTGATAAACTTTGCAAGTGAACAATGGATTCTGCGCTTGGGACGAATAAAAATGAAACCAGAGAATATCAGCTAATGGGCAATCCAGCTGAGTAAATGCGTTTGCATCATTAAGCTTCCTTAAACATAGATGAGCTCCCGCCTGAGTATTGTCAATTATCGAGTGAGACATCAATGTTGAATTTCTACAACTTGTCCACAATGACGTTTTAATGTCATTTCCTGTCCAGTCATGGATTGATTCCAACTGCAGAGAACATTTGCAAATCGACTCAGAGTTCCAGAAATGAGGAAGACAAAGCTTGGTTTTATTATAATCAAGATAGATCTGGAGCCGACACTGCTGTCAGGGAGGAAGTGGTATATATGGTTTTGCACTCAGCTTTTAATATCAGTAAAGTGGTCATCTCTCTTCGTCGTACGCTCATTCCTTAACAGATTCCTTTCTACAACTGAGTCAACTGGAGCGACTTATAACTTAGATCGAAGCTAGTATTTTTGCCGTGAGAAATGAGCACTTTACCACTCTGTTCCGAATTCACTTTTTGTTATTGTAATAAGAAGTGCTGTTTCGATAAGATTCATTCGTACTTGTTATTCCTGCCCTCGTGTAGATTGATTTTATTCCTGCCCTCGTGTAGATTGATGTTATTCCTGCCCTCGTGTAGATTTATTCCTGCCCTCGTGTAGATTTATTCCTGCCCTCGTGTAGATTGATGTTATTCCTGCCCTCGTGTAGATTGATGATATTCCTTCCCTCATGTAGATTGATGATATTCCTTCCCTCATGTAGATTGATGATATTCCTGCCCTCATGTAGATTGATGTTATTCCTGCCCTCGTGTAGATTTATTCCTGCCCTCGTGTAGATTGATGTTATTCCTGCCCTCGTGTAGATTGGTGATATTCCTGCCCTCGTGTAGATTGATGTTACTCCTGATCTATTTTAGATTAACATATATATCTTCTATATAACGACATTTCGAAGGCTTCGATACTCTGATCAAAATGTGAGGTGTTGGCCAGAATAGCACAGACAATAGCGCCGCTTGCACGGCTTAACAAAATATGGCAAGATTAACGGTTTGCACTACCAACGAAAATCAAATTAATCCGTACACTGGTCATGTCAATATTTCTGTATGCTTGTGAGACATGGACAGTTACAGCTGACCTTCAGCGAAGGATAGAGGCCATGGAGATCAGATGTTTCCGAAGACTTTTAAACGTCACGTACAAAGATCGAATTACAAATGAGGAAATACGAGATAGAATTACAACAGCAATAAGGCCTTTTGAGGACCACTTGGCAACTGTCAAAAGAAGGAAACTCGCTTGGTACGGTCATATATCGAAATCAAATGGTCTTGCAAATACGATCCTCCACGGAAAAGTGCAAGGCAGACGACGAAGAGGCCGGCCCAAAAAGAGGTGGGAGGACAACATAAAGAATGGACCAATCTCCGACCAGAAGAGTCACAGGCAGCGACCGCTGACAGAGAAGGGTGGCGTGGTGTTGTGAGGATGTCTTCATGTGTGCCCCAACAACTTCACCGGTTACGGGATGACCTGACCTGACCTGACCTGACCGGACCTGACCTGACCTTTTAGATTCTTGTTATTCCTGTCACAAGGGAATGAGCTGACCTCAACCTGTGACTCGTAGCCGACTGCTCAGTGTCAGCGAATAACACGTGACCAGGACACGTCTCCAAAAGGCGGCCCTGGAAGCATACTGAATTAGTGTAGTCTGGCTAAGATAATATGGATAGCAATGGGACGACAACCAAGCTACCACAAAACGCCAGCTGAAAACGATTTTTTCTGGAGAAAAGTCAAAGATATCGCAGATGTAAACTACAAAAAGACATCACAATGTCCGTTTCAGGACGAACCCCGAAGAATAAGAAATATTCTATATCTGCGATTAAAATAAGCTCTTAAAATTAGTGAGCATTGTTGTTGTACTGGTCTGTATTTTATTTGTATTCAATGTTGGAACGTAGATTACAAAGTTGATTATCGCTAGTGTCACAATCATTTGTCAGTATCGATTACTCTTTGCAATGAATATTTGTTGGGAATATAAATACATGTAACCGAATAACAGAGTCACGTGCGTGAATGCCCCATAGAGGCGGCAATTCAAGGGGCTATTTGAGAAATCAGTAATCGATATTCGAAGGAGCATGCTATTCTTTGAAGGATTGTTCAACTCGCGACTCCCATCTCGGAGTTTCTAGGTAGAATTATTGACAAATTCAGCGTTTCTCTACTTATGTACGGATCGTGCCCTGCTCACAGCTACTTAATTCTTTATTTGTTTTGTAACGATTAAGTTCCTTCTTTTGAGTTTCAAATTCCGCGAAAAATTCGAGCGAAGGAGAATTAAATGAACTGTCGTGTTTTTGTTACCGTTTGTATTGTAGATACGGGCAGCAGATTCAACGCTGGGAATGAGCCGTCAGTAGCCAGCGACTCGTACCTGGTTCTGCTTGCGTCAAGGTCAGCTCATCACAGGTGACCAAGTCCGTATTGCGCCTCCAAGCAGCGACCATGGAAGGGAACCAGTCTGCACTAGTGTGGTCTGGCTAATAGAATGGCGATCGCAATGGAAAGGCAAATTCGTTATAAACAAAGGTCAGTTGGAACTGGATGTGTTGGAAGGAACGGTGCTGATATCGCAGACTCCCTGTAAAGTACAGATCAACGTAGAGAAGTTCTTTTTAGGATGACTCTCGAAAAAGAAGAAGAAAATGAAAAACAAGAAAGAAGAAGAAGAAATATCGTAGACACATTGTATTATCGATGACTGTAACACTTTTTTGTTCTTGTGAATTTTGAATGAATATATGATTGGTAATGGGGAACATCCATCTTCTCTATTGTTAAAAATGTTAAAAAGACACACTCTAAACTTGTCTAAACCGACCACCTGTCGAAAGCAGTTAGTACCGATTAGAGACGGTCTGAACCAATTTGAACCGGTCGAAACTGATGTGCCACCACCACCTGTCAACCGTCCACTAAGCCGACAACCTAGCTCCACCGGACTAAACCGACCTGTGTACATCAGCAAATTGTCAACATTTTTCACCAGATCGAAAACTGCCATCTATCAATCAATGAGAAATGACGGACAATGTTAGATAGTTTTTTTTTCCACTTCTGCCGTTGGGCAGTTGGGGAGCTTAAGTCGTCTGTCCTGCGCCAAGTGCGTTGCGTCGGTCAATGTGAGCCAGTGTCGTTGCACAATCACTCTAATGGCATGTATCCACCTGCCTCGCGGCTGCCCCCTAGCCCTGTAGCCAGATCTACCAGCGTTGTAAGCCATCAGTGGAAGTTGATAAGGGTACATTCTCATGAGATGAACAAACCAACTTATGTTCTACCTGGAAATGTATTCTGCACAAGCGGTAGTGCAGACCATACTGAGAACGTCGTCGATCCGCGTTCTATCTCTCCAGGTAACACCCATCACCTTCATCAAACACTTCATTTTGGTGGTCTAGTGATTAAGTGGCACGGCTCACAACAGGAAGGTGCTGGGTTCGATCCCCATCACAGCACCGGCCGTTATCCCGGTGAAGCAAACCGTTAGAAAATACAGGAGGAAGTAGACCCTTACATAAAATGCATGCGGAAGTCGGATGCACTGGGCCGACAGGCGCAAAATAAAAACCACAGTGCAACGCACACCGCCTCGGGGATTAGAGAAATAAGGCGACGGCAAAAAAAAAAACACTTCATTTCGGATGTCGAAATTCTGCTCAATGAAAGCGAAATAATACATGCATTTCAAGTTCCCATCTAATTTTGATTTACTGCAATAGCCAATTGTGACTTATTTAATTACTTTCCCTCATATATATATATATATATATATATATATATATATATATATATATATATATATATATATATATATATTTATATATATGTGTGTGTGTGCTTGTGTATGTGTTTATATGTTCTATCATCATCATGAGGCATGTTTTTTGCGGAATGGCGTTCTCATCATAGGGGATTCATAAAACTGAAGCTACAGTCAGCATTTCTACCTCCGTCACCGTCACCCTCAGTACATCTTTGATGTCTATGTTTATTTTCTCGCCTGTCTGGCTTTATCGCTTTTTCCAGGTGCTCTACCCTTCAGTTATCATTTTCCAAATCATTATTGCTGCTGATATGCCCAAAGTATTTAAGTTCCCTTAACGTTTACCGACCTCTTTGGATCTATGCCCATCTTTTTTAGAACGTCTGCCAATTTTGTGTTTCGTTGTCTACAATATTCTGAGAACTACCCTGTAGCATTTTAGCTCGAAAATTTCAATTTTCTTCTTTACTGTTTGTGTGACGGTCCACATTTCGAAAGCCGTATGTTACCAGGGCAAATATGCAAATTTACATAATTTTTGTTGGTCTGTTCGTGTTTTGACAACCGATTCTAATTGTACTGAAGCTGTCTGTTGTGGAGGCCAAACTTTTCGTAATATCCTCAAATATATATATATATATAGGGAGAGAGAGAGAGAGAGAGAGAGAGAGAGAGATACATACAGATAGATATATAGATAGATAGATAGATAGAGAGAGAGAGAGAGAGAGAGAGAGAGATAGAGAGAGAGAGGCAAATCGATTTTTGTTAAAATCGTGAATTGTTTCATCTCTGTAACTATTCTTGTCCACCCTGAACTGAGGGATATTATTATATCATTTAGTTTTCGGTGTTTTGGCATGAAATGCTGGGCTGGTTACCCAAACCTCAAGGAATATAGTCGAGTCCTGGGAGTCAAAATGTTAAAGACATGTTCTAAGAATATTCTGGAAGGACAAAACAAAGAATGCAGACATTCAAGAGTTGGGCAAAAAGAAGAACTGGTTCATAAATTCCATCTTGAACAGAAAATTGAAATACTGTGGCCACGTCAAAAGACACAACGGCCTTGGGAGAACGGTTATAAGAAGTGTGGTGCTGGACAAGAGAGACAGACCAAGAAGACCATGACACCAATATGCCAAGGCATGATTCTGGGGGAGATTGGAGATGTGACAAGAGATCGAGTTTCTTTTAGACACGCCGTTATGAGAGCGACGTTCTGTAAAGGACATGTAACACGATGATATTGAACTGAAGAGCCGAGAAATATATTTCGTTGTCAGTTTTTGGTCATGCATTGAACTGAAGAGCCGAGAAATATTATATTTAGTTGTAAGTTTTGGGGCATGTATTGAACTGAAGAGCCGAGAAATATTATATTTAGTTGTAAGTTTTTGGTCATGTATTGAACTGAAGAGCCGAGAAATATTATATTTAGTTGTAAGTTTTTGGTCATGTATTGAACTGAAGAGCCGAGAAATATTATATTTAGTTGTAAGATTTTGGTCATGTATTGAGCTGAAGAGCCGAACGACGAAACCCCGTCAAATAAACAAATTACTATCAAGCAGGGCGAGAACTTGATCACAGGTAAGAAAGCCGCAAACGCCTTTGTCGATCACTATGCCAGAGCAAACCACATCGAGGTCCCTGCAGATAAGCATACAGACATTAGCGAAGAGCTAAAGGGACACGAAAACATAAATACGGCTCCCGAAGAGCACATGATGGCCAAACTAACAATGCGCGAAATGGAAGAGGCTATGAGAACACTAAAGAAAAGGAAATCTCCCGGAAAAGACGGGATAACAAACGAAATGCTGATGGGGCTGGGCCAAACAGCGAAGAGGAAACTACTATCAGTCCTGAACCAAAGCTGGAAAAGGGGTATTGTACCCCAGGCATGGAAAGATGCAATACTGGTACCAGTACCAAAAACAGGAAAGGATAAAACAGATCCAAATGGATACAGGCCCATCAGCCTACTGAGCTGTGTCGGCAAGCTGATGGAACGGATGATAAACACCAGACTGATGTGGCATCTGGAAGAAAAGCGAATACTAATTCCACAGCAAGCCGGCTTTAGACAGCACAGATCCACTGAGGACCAGGTCATCCTCATAGCCCAGGAGATAGAAGATGCCTACCAGACACAGAAACACGCAGTAGCTGTTTGGGTGGATCTGGAAAAGGCATCTGACAAAGTCTGGAAGGACGGACTTAGAGTCAAGCTAAGAAGAAGTGATGTCTGTGGGAAGATGTACAAGTGGATCAACCACTACCTCAAACAAAGAACGGCCAGAGTCCAAGTACAAGGGCAGATGAGCAAAAAGGTGACACTCGAGCAGGGAGTACCCCAAGGGGGAGTATTGTCACCCACACTCTTCCTGGTATATATAAACGATATTACAGAGAATATACCAAGAAGAGTCCATAGCTCAATGTTTGCAGACGATCTGGCTATGTGGACCTCTGAAAATAATCTCACCATAGCAAGAAATCGGATGCAGTCGGCCCTAACATCGCTGGAAGAGTGGGCGACCTCATGGCTGGTCAAAATAAACGAGGAGAAAACCACGTGTACAATATTCTCGCTCTCATTAAAACCCCAAAGTACCAAATTAAGCCTAAATGGAAAAATCCTGCAGCCAAACGACAACCCAACCTATCTGGGAGTCACATTTGATCGGCGCATGATATGGAAAAGTCAGATTGAGAGAAACCGAATGAAAGCCAGAGAAAGAATGGCAATCATGAGGAAACTTGCTGGCACTAGCTGGGGAGCAGACGAAGGCATACTAAAGAAACTGTACACTGGAAGAGTGAGACCAGTTCTCGAGTATGGCATTGCGGCATGGACAACAGCAGCGAAGGCGAACTTCGATAAAGTTAACAAACTTCAAAACCAAGCCATGAGAATTATAACAGGTGGCATGAAGTCAACGCCAATTGTAGAACTTGAAAAGATTACAAAACTGCAATCCATGACCGATAGAAGAGACTGCAGAGCCCAGCTGCAGTCAGAGAAACTCCGAAGACTGACGGACCATCCAATGTACCAGAGACTAAACAATTTGGGAAATGGGAAACTAAAGCGGAGAAACTTTGCAGAAATAGCCAAAGCAAAGATGCACGAAGATCCCACAAACGCACAAACAACACCAAAACCCATCACTACTGTACGAAAACCTACCTGGAGGCAGGATATATTTCCAGAGGTGGTAGAAAATATACCAGGTATTGCAAACAAAAACTGCCAGACTGAAAAAGAAAGGAGAGACACTACCCTAAGCTTCATAACGAAAAGCTACCCAAGCATGGACTGGACCCATGCATACACCGACGGTTCTGTAACAAACACTACACAGAACGGAGGGGCAGGAGCATTCCTGAACCTACCAAATGGCAGACAAATAACACTGTCATTCGCTACTGGTAAGTACACAAGCAATTTCAGAGCGGAGGCAGAGGCACTGAGGGCGGCAGTGGAAGAAATGGTGACACATAGTGAAAATGAGAGCCATATAGTTCTGCTGACAGATGCTCTCGAAGTAGTCACAGCGCTAAAAAGCCAGAAAAACACTGAGCTTAATGACCTAAGAGCAGCACTCTGCAAACTGTGCCAGCAGTCCGCACCAAAAAGGGTAGTGGTACAGTGGGTCCCGTCACACTGCAACATCCAAGGCAACGAGGAGGCAGACAGACTGGCAAAAGAAGGTGCAAGACTACCACAAACAGATACCAGTATGACGTACGAAGAGTCAAAACGGCTTATCAAAGCCAGATACATGACCAAATGGGAAACCGAACATACTGGTTACACCAAAAACGATGCCTATTACCAGTTGAACCGAAGAGAGCAGGTCGTTGTCTTCAGACTTCGCACTGGCCACAACAGACTGAGGTACCACCTATTCAACAAATTGAAGATAGGGTGTACCGACGAATGCCCGTGCGGTACTGGTAAAATGACCACTGAACATCTGCTGCAGAACTGCCCGACATACGAGGATCAGAGAGAGCAGATGTGGCCATTACCAGTGGAACTGCAAGACAAGCCCTATGGCAGTGGCGAGAGCCTCAGGATGACCGCCGCTTTTCTCGAAAAAATAATGGTTACTGTCTGACTGTGTACGCAGAAGAAGAAGAAGAAGAAGAAGAAGAACTGAAGAGCCGAGAAATATATTTCGTTGTAAGTTTTTGGTCATGTATTAAACTGAAGAGCCGGTGAGGAATTACGGCCGAACGCCTCTAAGCCAAAATCCCGCCCAAAAGCTCAGCACGATTGCAAAGGGAGGCTTCGACATGGTGGGGACCTAGGACTCCCGCTCCAGCTCCGCCCGGTCGAGCCGCAGGATGAAGTCTCTGCCGTCCGCCGATCAAAGCGGACGGGAAGCTGCTCGATATTCACCCCATACGGCGATGAGGTATGAAACCATTTGTAGAAGATTTAGTTCTCGGTCGGGGTGCCCTAAGCAGTAGATCAGCTACCTCACTGCGAACTGCTGAGACTCAACCCTTGACCATGAGATATGTCCGCATACCAGGTGAACAACATCTCCGTGCAATGATCAGGCTTGTCCCCTGGTCAAATGCACTATTTCGAGAGGAATCACAGGTCGCTGACATTTGGTCCACGTGCTTGGCTGATAAGCTACCATCTGAGGGACTACGGCCGAACGCCTCTAAGCCAGAATCCCGCCCTAAATCTCCGCACCGCTGTGATGGGAGGCTACGACATGGCTGGGGCTTGCGTCTCAGCCCGGCCCGGTCGAGCCGCAGAAATGCACCTGGTAAAATGCACTCCTGCCTCGCTCTTTGCCTCTGTCTGCTATCAGTCATCCCAATGGACGCAGAAGAGATGCAGTCCAGCGGACATTGCACCTCTTGTCCTATTGTGACAACCTCCCGGGGGGGGGGGGGGGGGGTGGTGCTAGGCGTCCCACCACTGCAGATGAGCCGAGACAATAAAGTGAGCAAAGAGATACCTCACTAACATGCAAATGCTACGTTTCTGGCAGGACGTGACGATCCTGGGACAAAGTCACACTGGACTGCCTCTCTTCCGGGATAGTACAAACTAGTACATAGTCTATCATATCATTGCCAAACCCTATAGACACGAGTAGGGAAGACTCGATAGTCCTGCAAGACAACTTCCTAAGAGAGACAACTCTGACCAAATACAACTGCTGCCTTGCAGTTAGGCTGGGGACAGCCAAAGGCTAAGGAGGGCAACCCTACAGAAACGCCTGTTGAAATCGGATGCACTGAGCCACAGGCTTAACAAAATAAAACAGTGCAACGTAAATATCGCTGTAAACAGCGTACGATGAAGAAGAAGAAGAACTGAAGAGCCGAGAAATATATTTAGTTGTAAGTTTTTGGTCATGCATTGAACTGAAGAGCAGAGAAATATTATATTTAGTTGTAAGTTTTTGGTCATGTATTGAACTGGAGAGCCGAGAAATATCTTATTTAGTTGTAAGTTTTGGGGCATGTATTGAACTGAAGAAACGAGAAATATCTTATTTAATTGTAAGTTTTGGGGCATGTATTGAACTGAAGAGCCGAGAAATATCATATTTACTTGAAAGTTTCGGGGCATGTATTGAACTGAAGAAACGAGAAATATCATATTTAGTTGTAAGTTTTTGGACATGTATTGAACTAAAGAGTCCTGTGTTATTGATTCCTGATTCAGGGCACGGTTTTACTTCTCTAATCGCACCTTGTTTGCATTGTGTTTTATCCTTTTTTTTTTCTGCCTTGTGGCTTACAAGGTAAGGTGTCAGCCTCTGGTGTCAGAGGCCGCGGGTTCGTATCCCGGTGGAAACTGAATTATTTTCACGTGGACATTCTGATCAAAATTTCCCTGATCTCTTGGTAGTGAGATCGGACCCCTGATCTCTGGGTAGTGAGATCAGACCCCTGATCTCTGGGTAGTGATATCGGACCCTTGATCCCAGGGTAGTGAGATCAGATCCCTGATCTCTGGGTTGTGAGATCAGACTCCTGTGCGCAGTGACGAGCACGTTAAAAATCCCTTGGCAGTTAGAAATCGGGAAGAGTAGACTTAACGGCCGCTGTCCGGACAAAATTATAAAATTCAAGCTAAAAATCTACCAAAATTGGTTGTACCTTCTCCCAGGCATAGTAAGCCACAGGAAGTTATAAACTACCTACTACGTAAAGCAGAAGCCTTCAGCTACCTGGCAACAGACATTAACATGCCTGTTTATTTACCCAAATTGCAAGTATTCCAAGTAGCTTAATGTTTTTACAAAAATACTAGTCGGCCCAAAGCTCAATCCATAGTCGGCTTTTGTGATGTGCCTGACAGTTTACAGTTTTATTTTTATTTACTCCCCGTTGTGGCCCCGGCAATACGCGAACGTTATATGAAACATATCAAGATATATTCTAGCTATATTCTCATGCCAAGATGGCGATGTAGCTGATCTCAAAAATACTTCATAATCGTGTTTGATTTCATGGTGAAATGAACTAATGTATCCTACAACCACAACTTCATTTCAGTTCATTTCAAGTGCTGTCTGTGCATCGAAGGTCAGCTGAAATGGATCGCAAGTGTACTCTTTTGTCGTAACGGTGCAATCTGAGAGATTGTTTCCAGTCCATCTCCTGATCTCCTGATGTATTCCACCCACTTATAACGTTGTCTGACTCTTGAACGACTGCTTTCCGTCCTACCCTTCAGTATGGCCTTCAACAAGGAGGTATGTCTTGTTAAATGACGAATTTAACGTAACTGTATAACCCTGATTTCGGTCATTAATTCTCTTTTTCAACCCCCAACTATTCTAACACCTCCACTTTTGTATTCTTCTCTTTCCGTAAACGCGACTCAATCTTCTATATAACCACATTTCGAAGGCGTTGATACTCTGTTCAAAATGTGAGGTGTTGGCAAGAATAGTACGGACAATATCGGCGCTTGCACGGGTTAACAACATCTGGCAAGATAAACGGTAAGCATTATTCACGAAAATCGGATTAATGCGTACTTTTGTCCTGTCAATATTCCTCTATACTTGTGAGACATGGACAGTTGCAGCTGACCTTCAGCAAAGGATACAGGCCTTGGAGATGAGATGTTTCCGAAGACTTAAACGTCACGTACAAAGATCGAATTACAAATGAGGGAATACGAGATAGAATTACAACAGCAATTTGCCTTTTGAAGACCTCTTCACAACTGTCAAAAGAAGGAAACTCGCTTTGTATGGTCACATATCGAGATCAAATGGTCTTACAAATACGATCATCCACGGAAAGGTGCAAGGCAGACGACGAACTGGCCGTCCCAAAAAGAGATGGGAGGACAACATAAAAGAATGGACCAATCTCCGACCAGAAGAGGCACAGACAGCGGCCGCTGATAGAGAAGGGTGGCGTGGTATTGTGAGGATGTCTTCATGTGTGTTTCAACGACCTCACTGGTTACGGAATGACCTGACCTGAACACCCCTTTTCAACTTGATACTTGATATTCAATGTCCATGCCTCTGCGCCATAAAGTAGTGACAAGTATACATAGCACAAATAATTCTCATTTTCAATACATGACTTATTTGTTTGGATGTCTACATATGTCGTATCTTGCTGTATACTATATTGACCATACCTATCCTCAAGTGCATTTGCATTGCAACAATGTGACAGAGTGATGGAGCAGAGACGCCATTTGCCAATCGAAACGCAATCAATGACACTGTTCAATATTAGATCAACTATTTCTGGGGTCCATGAAGTCAATCTGTACCCATCTGCCGAGAGAGACCGAGCTAAAATGGGGAAAAAACCCGAGGCAATGAAGTCGAGCCCCCGCTTAAAGTTTTTTATTTGTTTAATTTGTTTAATTTTTTTAATTAATTGTATTTATTATTTTTAAAGATAAACTATTTCGAAAATAATGGAGCATGTACCCATGGCGGTTAGTACACAAGCTACAGTTTCAATATACAGACTTGTCCAATTCTTCTTAGTCTTAGTCGGGAGCTGCCATTGTGCTGGGCCTAACTCTTGTGTGAGTTGGTGGTAACTGTGGGTGCGTATCTCTGCTTAGCGGGCTGGGCTGTGTTTTGTTGTTTTGTGCGGGTCACAGCCCAGTTTCCAGTCGATTCTGTCTCGGGAATGGGTTGTCCAGTGGATGATTGTTTGTTTTAGGATCACGAGAGTTGTGCAGCTCGACCGAATCTTGCCACCTAGCAGGGAATTTTCCAGGATGTCTTTTTAGTCGCGCGTGTACCACAGAGTGGTTTCTGTACTCCAGCGTTAGTCTTTCATTAGAACTATATGGCCAGCCATGCCGTACTTTGAGATGCTGGCATGCTACAGGACTTCCTTGATGTGTCCCGATGCCCGGATGTCACTGTTGTGTAAGCCCATCTGGAGCTGCTGCCTAAGATAGGCCCACGAGACGGCTCTCAAGCTAGGCATGCCGTTGTCCCTTAGCTGGTTCTCCATAGCTTTGGTCAGAGACCAGGCTTCTCTTCCATAGCATAACGCTGGTAGGACCACAGAGTCGAACATGTCAGCTGGCTGTGACGTTAGTCACTGTAAAGAATATTTTTCTTTTGACTGATCATAAAATAAAGCAGCCTAGTCTGCACACTATGGATGCTAGACAGGCGTAGTGGTCAAGCATCCGTTTCACAATTCCAACGCACCAATCACGTTCATGACCAGTTTGGCAGGCATGTTTTTTTTGGTTCGCTCCTTCACGTACGGAAAGTATTAGCAACCTACCGTACTGCATAATTGCCAAGAAACTTATAACAGCCAAATAAGTTGGTGGTTTAAAAAGCGAGGTTCTGCAAAGGGCATGTTACTTATTTGTATTTTTAATCTGCCCCTGCTCGAAGACTTACGGTGCAGGTACCATTTATTCCTCAACTTCTGGCAGACATCTGAAGAAGATAAAAACGGCACAGTTCGTTTTTCTTATAAATATTTTGAATGGATAAACAATTTGCGAGGGAGCGGTGGATACACGACAAGAGCATACAGTATGAGGATGGGGGCGGGGTAGGGGAGGGGGGATATGATCATGACGTCAGCTGTGTAGCGACTAACGTTCACATAACAAGGACTGTCGTGGGATCGGATCCTCAATCGTTGCTTCGGAAGTTGCAGAAAAACTGGCTACGGTTCCAGTGGATAGTAGACATCATCATCATCAAGTGACCTGCCGGTTGACGATGGCCATCATGGATCTCAATTTGTTCTTATTACGTGTGTCGTTTATCAGTTCCGCCGTTGATAAGTCAGCCAGTCGGTCAGTTAATTGGTTAGATAGTTAGTTGGTTAGTTGGTTAGATAGTTAGTTAGTTAGATAGATAGTTAGTTAGTAGGTTAGATAGTTAGTTAGTTAGTTGGTTAGATAGTTAGTTGGTTAGAAAGATAGTTAGTTGGTTAGATAGATAGTTAGTTAGTTGGTTAGATAGTTAGTTAGTTAATTGGTTAGATAGTTAGTTAGTTGGTTATATAGATAGTTAGTTAGTTGGCTAGATAGTTAGTTAGTTGGTTAGATAGATAGTTAGTTAGTTGGTTAGATAGTTAATTAGTTGGTTAGATAGTTAGTTAGTTAGTTGGTTAGATAGTTAGTTAGTTGGTTAGATAGATAGTTAGTTAGTTGGTTAGATAGTTAGTTAGTTAGTTTGTTAAATAGTTAGTTAGTTGGTTAGATAGATAGTTAGTTGGTTAGATAGATAGTTTGTTAGTTGGTTGGATAGTTAGTTAGTTAATTAGTTAGATAGTTAGTTAGTTGGTTAGATAGATAGTTAGTTAGTTGGTTAGATAGTTAATTAGTTGGTTAGATAGTTAGTTAGTTAGTTAGTTGGTTAGATAGTTAGTTAGTTGGTTAGATAGTAGGTTAGTTGGTTACATAGTTAGTTAGTTTGTTAGATAGATAGTTAGTTACTAGGTTAGATAGTTAGTTAGTTAGTTGGTTAGATAGATAGTTAGTTACTAGGTTAGATAGTTAGTTAGTTAGTTGGTTAGATAGTTAGTTAGTGGGTTAGATAGTTAGTTAGTTGGTTAGATAGTAAGTTAGTTGGTTACATAGTTAGTTAGTTGGTTAGACAGATAGTTAGTTAGTAGGTTAGATAGTTAGTTAATTGGTTAGATAGTTAGTTAGTTGGTTAGATAGATAGTTAGTTGGTTAGATAAATAGTTAGTTAGTTGGTTAGATAGTTAGTTAGTTAGTTGGTTAGATAGTTAGTTAGTTGGTTAGATAGATAGTTAGTTAGTGGGTTAGATAGTTAATTAGTTGGTTAGATAGTTAGTTAGTTAGTTGGTTAGATAGTTAGTTAGTTCGTTAGATAGATAGTTAGTTAGTTGGTTAGATAGATAGTTAGCTGGTCAGATAGATAGTTAGTTAGTTGGTTAGATAGATAGTTAGTTAGTTGGTTAGATAGATAGTTAGTTAGTTGGTTAGATAGTTAGTTAATTGATTAGATAGTTAGTTAGTTGGTTAGATAGATATTTAGTTAGTTTGTTAGATAGATAGTTAGTTGGTTAGATAGTTAGTTAGTTGGTTAGATAGATAGTTAGTTGGTTAGATAGTTAGTTAGTTAGTTGGTTAGATAGTAAGTTAGTTAGTTGGTTAGTGTTCTGTCCATTTATGCAGTTTAACGTCAACTGGCATGTTTCAATTACGTTTCATCGGTCATTTTGAGTTCGTGTTGTTGCAGTCACTCTTATGTCATCTATCCACTTGCCTTGTGCTCGCCCTCTTACCATGTAAACAGATCTACCAGCATTGTACGGCATCATTTAATGGATGCATTCCCGCGATCTCGTGAGATGACAAAACCAGCGTATTTCATTGGGTGGTAATGTATTCATCACAAGACGTAGTGCAGACTTTGCTTCGAATGTCCTCGTTTCGAATTCAGTTTTCTGGTAACACCGACGACTTTTCTGAAACACTTAATTTCACTCGTTTAAATTCTCCTCTCATGCGTCTTAGACAAGGAGCATGTTGGACACTGGTATCACAGAGTTGGCATAGATATATTGTTTGTCATAACACGGAAGGGATAAATAAACAAAGTAGCAACCTTTTGAGCTACCTGGAATTTCGTAAGTAAACTCCGGTGGTTTTCGTGAAGAGGTTCTGGAGAATTAGGACAGATGACAGGGACAGATCACCATTTTTTCGCCTCGGGACAGCGTGCAACAGATTAGACAGACACATGTACAAGCTCTGACTTTCTGATTCTTAATGTATACATGTAAACTTAACTAACAAACTGTTGAGCATATACTACAGGAGTGTCCCATGTATGGTCAGTTAAGGAAAATACATTGGACCAACGATTCAATACTAAACGGAGCCTCCCTTGTATAGTCAGTTAAGGAAGATAAATTTAGCCAACGATTCAATACTAAACTGAGCCTCCCTTGTATAGTCAGTTAAGGAAGATTAATTTAGCCAACGATTCAATACTAAACTGAGCCTCCCTTGTATAGTCAGTTAAGGAAGATTAATTTAGCCAACGATTCAATACTAAACTGAGCCTCCCTTGTATAGTCAGTTAAGGAAGATTAATTTAGCCAACGATTCAATACTAAACTGAGCCTCCCTTGTATAGTCAGTTAAGGAAGATTAATTTAGCCAACGATTCAATACTAAACTGAGCCTCCCTTGTATAGTCAGTTAAGGAAGATTAATTTAGCCAACGATTCAATACTAAACTGAGCCTCCCTTGTATAGTCAGTTAAGGAAGATTAATTTAGCCAACGATTCAATACTAAACTGAGCCTCCCTTGTATAGTCAGTTAAGGAAGATAAATTTAGCCAACGATTCAACACTAAACTCAACATTGCACAAAGCTAAAGAGGAGCTCAGAAACTATGGAGTTCATTACGGCAAATCACGTGACTGTAAACATCAAATATACGATTACAAGAAGAAGAGCTCCAAGGCTAACAGATTACCTTCAATTTATTTCCCTGATGCGATCAAGCTGCTGAACAGCGCATGAGCTGCATCGGCTAGGGACTTATAGCTGATCGTTAGCGTCGGGGCCAGCGAAACATAGCTGCCAAGACACTTCTACACCTCCACGCGGTGATCCTGGATAACAGGCTGCAACAGGGCAGACTGGCTAAGGAGAAGGGATCGAAGATGGAATATTCAAAAATGCTTGCTGAAGACGGATGTGTTAGGACCGAAAGGTGCAAACATCGCAGTCAAGCTGTAAACTATGACACAGCGAATTCCACTCTCTGGATTACATTCTGCTACATAAGCCCTTTAGCGGGAGATTGAGAACGAACGAAACCAAGCCATTTATCTGAACAAAATGGTCGAATCTTCAAACTCCTACCCTTTGAATTTCGTAAGGAGGACTCGATCGAGCAATAATATAGTCCTTATAGAAGACACAATTAAGAAAACAAACAACTGCTGCCTTGGAGGTAGTCTGAGGACAGACTCTGGATTTGGAAATATATCCACGTAAATGCTTGCTAAGTCGGGCGAGTTCGGCTACTTGGCGCTGAAGATAGTGAAGCCCAATGTGTATCATTATGCCAGCTACGACAAGACTGTTTCTTCTTCTTCTTCTTCTTCTTCTTCTTCTTCTTCTTCTTCTTCTTCGTTCATTCTCAATCTCCTACTACCAAACCCTGAAGGGGTAAGTAACAGAATGTAGTCCAGAGAACGGAATGCGTTGTGTTGTAGTTTACAGCTTGACTGCGATATTTGCACCTTTCGGTCCAACACATCCGACTTCAGCAAGCATTTTTTGAGTACCCGGTTAGCATTCCCTCTTCGATCCCATCTCCTTAGCCAGTCTGCTCTGCTATAGCCTATTATCCAGGATCACCGCGTGGAGGTGTAGAAGGGTCTTGGCAGCTATGGTTCGCTGGCCCTGACGCTAGCAGTCAGCTATGGGTCGCCGACCACTGCAGCTCATCCGCTGCTCATCATCTTCATCCCGAAGACTGTTTCAACAATTGCAATCGGATAATTGATGCCAGACGAGGATGAAGTGGAAGATGCCTTTTATTTCAAACAGCCATAGTTGTAGTTAGTTGGCCATCGCAAGTGATGGTAGTGACGTCATCATACGGTTTTGTATTAAGGATGCAACTTGTGCTGCATTTATATTATAATGAGGAAGAAACTGCGTTGGTCATCAACCTCACTCTCCGGTCCTAAGCTACATTGTACTAGTGGCAAGACATGAGTCCAGACGACTGGAGGTAACTCGGGATGCAGGCACTCTGGTTTCACCTCGTTTTTAATGAGGAATCGCTTGAGAATGGCGGGATTCGATCAGCCCCCGTTTCCGTTCATCGCTTTGAGAGGCCAGTGTCTAACCTCTCGATCACAGCGACTCGTATGTAAACAATCATATTTGTCGCAAAAATAACCACCTGTGTTATATTCAAGAACAGAACATGTCTTTCTTGTATGTTGTTTCTTTGCAGCATTATCTAGTTGGACAGTCCTAAGACTGGTTGTTAGGTTGTCTGAGCATATCTCTCCATTTGACCCTATCCTCTGGTTGATCTGTCCTGAGACTGGTTGTAAGGTTGTCTGAGCATGTCTCTCCATTTGACCCTTTCCTCTGGTTGATCTGTCCTGAGACTGGTTGTAAGGTTGTCTGAGCATGTCTCTCCATTTGACCCTATCCTCTGGTTGATCAGTCCAGAGACTGGTTGTAAGGTTGTCTGAGCATGTCTCTCCATTTGCCCCTGTCCTCTGGTTGATCTGTCCTGAGACTGGTTGTAAGGTTGTCTGAGCATGTCTCTCCATTTGACCCTTTCCTCTGGTTGATTGGTCCTGAGACTGGTTACCCTATCCTCTGCAGTTCTCTTCATTTCAGCAAAGGTTCCTACGTTCATCTCCCTGCATGCCTGTTATTTAAAGGTGTGTCTTGGTCGCCCTGGTCCTCTTTTCTCCTGAATCGTGCCCTCTAGTATCTTCTGTAGATGATTTCATGTTCCATATTGAGTCCCAGCCAACTCATTCTGTCTATCTGTATCATTTTCAATCTGTCTATCTGCTACTTAGTTTATGATATTGTTTTTTTAATTGTCTTTCCTCCCAACTCATTCGTTTCAATTCTTCGGTAGCACCATATTTCAAACGCTTCCAAACTATTTTCATCCTTCTTTACTAAAGTCCATGTTTCACCGCCATACAACCCAATTGGCCAGCCATGATTAGTGATTATTATTTTCCTCATTTCTATTCTAATATTCTATGAAGATAGAAAGTTCTGATTTTCAGTTATTTTTTCCCAAAACTCGTAATTCTTTCCCATGTGATTATAGGGAAGATCTTTCAAATCCAGAGAGTCAACAAAGATGTCATATTTTGTTAGAAGCATTTGGAAAAGCAACAATAATTATAAAATAAAATAGTTCAGACTTTAGAACATAAAAGGGTGAGCAAAAAGGAATTGACTTAAAATTCTATTTTATCATTTACGTCTGGGCTAGCAACGCGTACATTATTGATTGTGTGGCGTGCTCAGCGCTGTTTGGTATGCAGCATTCTGTTTCAAGTTCTAGTGTCACAGTCTTTCTCTTTGGCCGATTCAATTGATTCTACAATCTGGGCTAGAACAAGTTGACTGTTGTTTAAGCTGGATACTACCACTAGGAGACGCTTTCCTGCACTCACAGAGTTACTGACAAGAGACGCGTTGCTGCTGTCACAGAGTTACTGGCAAGCGACGCATTGCTGCTCTGAATGAGCTACTGGCAAGAGATGTGTTGCTGCTGTCACAGAGTTACTGGCAAGCGACGCATTGCTGCTCTGAATGAGCTACTGACAAGAGACGCGTTGCTGCCTTCACTGCATTACCGACAAGAGACGCGTTGCTGCTGTCACAGAGTTACTGACAAGAGACGCATTGCTGCTGTCACAGTTACCGACAATAGACGCATTGCTGCTCTGAATGAGCTACCGACAAGAGACGCGTTGCTGCTGTCACAGAGTTACTGACGAGAGACGCGTTGCTGCTGTCACAGAGTTACTGACTAGAGACGCGTTACTGCTCTCACGGCGTTACTGACTAGAGACGCGTTGCTGCTCTCACGGCGTTACTGACTAGAGACGCGTTACTGCTCTCATGGCGTTACTGACTAGAGACGCATTACTGCTCTCACGGCGTTACTGACTAGAGACGCGTTACTGCTCTCACGGCGTTACTGACTAGAGACGCGTTACTGCTCTCATAGCGTTACTTACGAGATACGCGTAACTACTCTCACAGCGTTACTGAAGATGAGTCCTGGCTCGTGAAACGGTTTTAGATTATTATCACCATTCACGTTTTCGATCTAATGGGAAATGTATTTCCCAACTGAAGTTGGTCTTTTTACAGGAGTCATGTGACTGCGCTCTTCCAATCATTCACATTTCTGCCCAAATGTGAAGTATTTGCTTCAAGTGAAGATAGTCCTTTCCCAGGATGCACTAATCTGAGCATTTCTGTATTATAAATACAATGGTTTTTTTTAATATGACCAAGTTCCTAGCTCCATGCACAACATTCTTTATTTGTTTCTTACATTACGCTTGGAAGGTTACATTGGTTCTGTTAATTTCGTCTTGGCTTCCACTTGCTTTACTTTTTTAGCAAACTTAATTCATTATTTCATTATTTCTACTAACACAAATTAAAATATTAACGGGGGTCAAGATGCAGGATGGTGAATCAGCTAGCGATTCTCATCTGGGTGTTTGCATCAGGGCCAGCCAAACATAGTAGGTTGTTTGCATCAGGGCCAGCCAATCATAGAAGTTTGTTTGCATCAGGGCCAGCCAATCATAGAAGTTTGTTTGCATCAGGGCCAGCCAATCATAGAAGTTTGTTTGCATCAGGGCCAGCCAGTCATAGTAGGTTGTTTGCATCAGGGTCAGCCAATCATAGTAGGTTGTTTGCATCAGGGCCAGCCAATCATAGAAGTTTGTTTGCATCAGGGCCAGCCAATCATAGAAGTTTGTTTGCATCAGGGCCAGCCAATCATAGTAGGTTGTTTGCATCATGGCCAACCAATCATAGAAGTTTGTTTGCACCAGGGCCAGCCAATCATAGAAGTTTGTTTGCATCAGGGCCAGCCAATCATAGAAGTTTGTTTGCATCAGGGCCAGCCAGTCATAGTAGGTTGTTTGCATCAGGGCCAGCCAATCATAGTAGGTTGTTTGCATCAGGGCCAGCCAATCATAGAAGTTTGTTTGCATCAGGGCCAGCCAATCATAGTAGGTTGTTTGCATCATGGCCAACCAATCATAGTAGGTTGTTTGCATCAGGGCCAGCCAATCATAGTAGGTTGTTTGCATCATGGCCAGCCAATCATAGAAGTTTGTTTGCATCATGGCCAGCCAATCATAGTAGGTTGTTTGCATCATGGCCAACCAATCATAGTAGGTTGTTTGCATCATGGCCAACCAATCATAGTAGGTTGTTTGCATCATGGCCAACCAATCATAGTAGGTTGTTTGCATCAGGGCCAACCAATCATAGTTGACTATAACCTTATTCTAACGACAAGTGGAAGTTCTGAACACACACTGTACTCATCCAGCATTTTATAGAGAACAGGCATCGAAAAGTAAAGCAACTCATGTCCCCGAAACACTGAGCTGAAACAGGATGTATCGGACTGTTATACACATATATCGCAGACTAGCTGTAAACTAAAATACACGGTCACAATGATCTTTTCAGGACGAACACCGAAGATGAAGCAGAAGGAGATGGAGAAGAAAAACAACAACAAAAACAAGAGAAAAAAAAGAAGAGAAAGTTGAAGAAGCAGAAAAAAGAAGACGAAAAAGAAAAACAAGAACAAAGAGGAGGAGGAGGAAAGATGAGGGAGGAAAAGAATAACAAGAGGAAGAAAAACTCGAAAACGAATTAGAAGAAAAAGAAGAACCAGAAGAGGAGGAGGAGGTGCAGAAGGAGGTAGTGGAGAAGAAGAAGACGAAGAAGAAGAAGAAGAAGAAAAAAGAAGAAGATCAAGAACAAAAAGAAGAAAAAGAAGAAGAACAACAACAACAACAACAATAACAACCAGAACACCACTACCACCACTAACAACAACAACAATAACAATAACAAGAAATGTTAGCGAGCTATTTGTGTCCACTCAATTTTGACGCTAATGTAATTCAAGTTGGGCCCAACTTGAAACGGGCAATCAGAAACCAGGACGCAGGTTTTTGTAGTGTCTCCTGTAGACATATATTAGTAACATCTGTAACTAGCAATCCGTTCATAGGTTGCAGGTGGCAGCGAAGATGTTTCAAGATATCATCCTTGGCGTTCTATTTCCTCTCCGCTTACTCTCAAATAATCACACCCATTTCTCTCATAAACGTGAATGTTCGTTACAAACTGCTCTGGCAATCACTCAGTCCATTCCTCAAATAATCATATCTATTTTTCTGATAAATGCGACGGTCTCTCGACACCACAAGTTTTTTTCCCATCCAATAACTACATCTATTTGCCCAGTAAACTTGGCTTCCCATTCCTGCATTCTCTCGTCTCCCCAAAGTTGTTTTTTTCCATCCAATAACCACATCTATTTGCTCAGTAAACTTGGCTTCCCGGCTCAGACTTGTCTAAACTACACAATGTGTCCCTCAAATGTGGCACACTAATCTGTGCTGTCACTCCGCTCCTCTCATTGAATCGACAGACTTAGAAAACAAATTCTGCCATGTACCTGTGTTAACCCCAGTAGCACATTTCAGTACATGCATGGTATTCATCTGTTGGACGCTGTCCCGAGTCTGTAGTATCCGGTTCGCAGTCTGAGTATCCGGTTCGCAGTCTGAGTATCCGGTTCGCAGTCTGAGTATCCGGTTCGCAGTCTGAGTATCGTCACTTGATCTTTGGAGTAGGGTTGTTTCTGTTATCAGACGATGTGTGTTCTTTGTGCGACTTTCCTCTGAATATGTTTTTATCGTTGTCTTTACGTCTCCGTGTGTTGTCCTGTGGTGTCACGGGTCTGCGTGAGTGTGCAATTCATAGGCCGTCTCAGTCTCTGCAGACTATGCGCGTGGCATCCTGTGAGTAGCCTCTCAGGGCGCAAGCCTGGGCACTGAATATGGAGACCCTGGGATACCCAAACTGCAGAATCCCCCTCTCGACCTTGCTGGTGTAATCTAAAGGAATGCAGAACATGACAATTTGGTACCAGCTCGGCTGCAGGAGCTGCCGGAATGAGTTCGCAATTTTGAAACCACCCCCCTTAGGTGCTACCACTCCGGATTTTCTGTCTGAGTTTACTCTCATAGCCCTACTCTCTCCCGATGTTTCTACAAGAGAGTGTAGTCGTTGCCCGCAGATGCTGGACATCCGATGATACTTTCATCATCCCAAGATTAGCCAGGACCCTCTGAGACTTGTGGGTTTAAAATCAGTTCCTCCTCTCTTAGGCAAACTGCCTAAACAGGCTAACGAGCTTCGTCTACCTGGATTTAAAGTAAGATCTCTTAGATTAGCGGTCGACCAAGGATAATGAGCCCAATCTGCCGGCCCAGTTATACCGCCGGGTACTCGGTCGCTCCCCACAGCAGGCTCTGTAAGAAACAGGGAGCCCCTCCTGAAGGTGCTGCTGGGGACACAATAATGTAGGAGAGACCAGTGGCATGGAAACTCCTACTCGGAAAGCCGAACAGTGAATCCAGCGGCGATCTCTACACCTGGAAAGGAGAGGCTATAACAGACGCTTCACTTTCCTTTAACGAGCGGGACGTCCAGCCCAGACCTCGCTACACGTGAGTGTGTGTACGTAAAAATGCGTATATGTGTATATATATTCATGTATACGTGAGTGTGTTTGTTTCTGTGATGGTGTGTGCGTGTGCGTGCGAAACATTTTTCCTTATGTTGTTATTCTCCCTAGGTTTGCAGATATTCCCATCGATTTTTCCTTGATTTGGTCCCTGCAGATTGTTCTCTGATATTTTCACAACAGGTTCTACGATTTCTGTTGTTGTTGGAGTTATTGTTGTTGTTATGGCTGTTGTTATAGTTAATGTACCAATTTACAGCTGGGTCGACTGGGAGAAGCGGTCTTACCATGAAGAACTAGGACATGCCCGGTCTCAGTACACATGTGTTTGAACCTGGTTCGTTGCGATTGTAAGAAAAGTTGAAATCCAAAAGACCACACGCTTCCACCTTATTTTCAAGGCGTGTTCACATGAAACTTGACCTAACTGCACCAACTGCACATACGTACGATACGCATTATTACGTCAATTGAGGTGTAAACAGCACATACCAACCGTCAAGTTTGTAAAATTTCATTATCCTCCGACTCATAGTTTCCTAAGCAAGCCGTTGAAAACATGGCGGGTGTGATACGGAATCCGACCAGAGTTGATCAGCGAGCAGTGATAACAGCTTAAGGATGTCGACCAGTTGACATTCATCGCAGAATGCAGGCTGTATATTGTGACAAAAGTGTCTTGAAGACAACAGTGAAGAACTGGACAATGATGTTCACAGAAGGACGTGAGTTAACACAACAATATGCGCCTGACCTGGTTTCGTAAGATCTTTCGTTAACCGTAAAACAGCAAATCAAACAGGTGACAGATTTCACGTTCTTAGGGAGCAAGTTATCAGCAGACGAAGAATTTCAGCACAAGTCCAACAAAGATACAATGAGGCAAATCAGATCATTGGACAATTAACTCAAATACTAAACTGCAAGCACGTGACAATAACTACCAAAAGAGATTTATACAACACGATCTTCGTCCTGACACTATGGCTATCAATGTCAAAACTGGACACTAATATTAAATGAAAAACGACACATCGTAACAGCATAATGGAAATGCCTACGAAAAATATTGGTCGTAACATGGAGAGACGTCATCAGAAACGGTGACATCAGGAGACTGGTGGAAACAACACCAATAGTAGACTACATTAAAAGACAGCAATTAAATGGTTTAGCCTCCTAACAAGACTACCACCATACATACACCCCCCCCCCCCCCCCCCCCATCCCCAACAAGAAATGCTATTTAGATACAGCGGATTTAAGAGCAATGGCCGAACACGAAAAAGGTGGTTAACAGAAATATCGGAGTCGATTAATATGATTGTGTTTGAGGCACACAGACGGGCTCATAGTAGAGATCTCTTCATAACCTGACGCTGAAAGGCATAAAGGGATGAGCGAAAAGAAAAGAAGAAAGAAGAAAGATACTTCAAAATAAGCAAACGTGTTTGCCTGAACGATAATGTGCCATTTGTAAAAATGGACTGCCTAGTCAAGTGGTTAGCGCCACGGCTCATAGCCCAAGAATTCGTTAGTTCAGATGCAGCAAGTTTGTACCCGTAGAGGAAGTAGTCATTTAAAATGCTTGCTGATGTTGAACCCTCTTTGCCCGTAAGGCGAAATACAAATTACAATGAAATCCATCTTAGAAAATTAGGTGGGGGGGGGGGGGTGGAATGTGTCTAATTTGCTTTCACTTCTTTTCGTCTTTAATGGAACTCGGTAGCAATTTCCTCTAAAAATAAGATTACAGTGATAAAAACTAATGACAAATTGAGACCTTTTGTGTGCAAGCTTGTCATCTGTGACGCTGTGTTAGAGCCAACCAGAAGATGGCGGCTCTAAAGATTGGCGGACTTGTTTGTTGAAATGCTAACAAAACAGTCAAATGTTAAGAAAATAGCTGGCTCGTTGTGACGAATACCAGAAATTCGCTTGTGAGGGTTTATCGAGAACACGTGAAGAAATGGCTTTGCGAACAATGGTTGGTCGAGTGGTTTGAATGATGGTCTTGGAAATACGACGGCGAGTGTTCGAAAACTTGGAGATTAAAATTATAAGCTACCATATGCATTACGTGTAACTGTATGGGCAAGCGGCCTTTATTTCTCAGCTATATATATTCTCTTGATGGACCGCACAGTGGGACACAAATGGCACTGATATAGCTGATTTAGTTTCAGAGTCGACATTTTTAGGAAGCTGCTAATAGCTCTTGTCTCTGGAAGTCCTGTGGTAGCTGATCCGAGGCAATTTCGGTGTCTTGTAGTGTGTTTTTGTGTGTGTTATTGCTGTGTTACCGGGATCCGAAAGCGGAGTATATAATAGTTACTCTGGAACCAACTAGGTAGCAGTAAATGAGATATGCCGAATTGTAACAGGATGCCTTAGACCAACACCAACTGAAAAAGTTTAAAGCGCTGATATCGCATGTCCGGATATTAGAAGACATGTCGCTTCCGAAGACGTATGTGTCGGACCGAAAGGTGCAAATATCGCAGCCAAGCTGTAAACTAGCGACACAACGCATTCCGTTCTCCGGACTACATCCTGCTACTTGCGAAAACCTGTCCAGGGCTTGGTAGCGGTACATTGAGAACGAACGCAGAAGAAGAAGAAGAAGAAAAAGAGGAAGCAGAAAAAGAAGAAGAAGAAGAAGAAGAAGAAGAAGAAGAAGAAGAAGAAGAAGAAGAAGAAGAAGACATGTCGTATATGAAATTGAGAGACAAAAGCAGTCTTGTGACCAGATACACCCTTTTTTTGGAAATACAGCAGAAAGAATACGACTGAAATCAAGAACTTGTTCTCTGCGAACTGTACAGTCCTCAGAACAGAGCCACGAGATAAACCGCATAGAAAAGGGGCACACAAAGAACGGCGAAGGTTGAAGGGAGATGAAAGAAGAACCTGCACCAGAACATGATGTGTCATATACTAGGAGGAGATCTCTGGACAGGTGAGGGACAGGTGTGTCCAGGTGTGGGTCTCACCTGAACAAGTGGGGATTTGCAGACAATGAATATTGCGAATGTGAGGCCGTCCAGGACCCGGGCCACCTGATTCTATGTCCTAGGATGCAGGAATCCTCTGCAGTGGAGGACCTCATGGTGGGAAATGAAAGATCACTGACAGTGGTTGGTTTCTGGGCGAAGAAAATATGAAGTTGCCGGACACAGAAAGTAAGTACGAACTGGTACTTGCTAGAAAATATTTGAAAAACTTCGTTACCGATGCATATTTTTATTTCATCATTGGCCCTTTTCGTCTAGTCAGACGATAGTAATTGTGCTTTTAGCACAAAGCCCGGGCAGAGATATAGAGACCATGTGTTGGTCGTGCAGTATGGTCTCTCTCTCGGCCTGCCTTGTTTGCTCCAAGGGAAAGATGATACCAAAACATTTGGGACAAGGCAAGCTGTAGAAGCTGCCGGATCAGCAGAGCAATGTTTTATCTGCTTTACTCCTAGGCCAGCCGCCGACCAAGGCTAAGGGCCTTGTCTGCCCTGCCATAACACTCAGCGGAGGTTGCTTTTTCCTAGCTCTAGGATTAGGCATTGTATTCACTTGCGTCTGCTTCTTGCCACATCGTCGGTTGTCAGGTTTGGTAGGTGCTGACCAACGTTCAGAGTTATCAGAAAACAGGCTGCACAGCCCTAACTGACAAAACCCGACACGATACGCCAGTATCTTATCTGCAAGGCTTCAGACGGTTTGAAATCAGAGTTTTCCTTCTCCTAGATAAGCAGCCTTCCTGGGGTTTCGAGCCCTATCTGCCCAAAACTACTGGTTTTAAGGGGCCAGTGACTCGCCTTCCGCCTCTTCTCCTGTTAGTCAAAACAGTTCTGCCGCGCGAAGGCCAGGAGATGGACTTTGTTGTCAGGGGCTGCAAGAGACGCACGCTATGGGAGCGTTTGGTTGGTGTTGAGACGTCATCCTCAACCCCATCCCTTGGTTGTACCGACACATTTTAATGTATACTTAGATATATGGGGTGGGGGGGGGGGGGGGGGGGGAGTGTGTTGGGTAGATGGGAGTGGAAGGGGGAGGGCTACATGAGTGTAATTTTGGTAGATTGACAGGTTGCACTAGTAGAAGCTGTGTGACAGGTTGCACTAGTAGAAGCTGTGTGACAGGTTGCACTAGTAGAAGCTGTGTGACAGGTTGCACTAGTAGAAGCTGTGTGACAGGTTGCACTAGTAGAAGCTGTGTGACAGGTTGCACTAGTAGAAGCTGTGTGACAGGTTGCACTAGTAGAAGCTGTGTGACAGGTTGCACTAGTAGAAGCTGTGTGACAGGTTGCACTAGTAGAAGCTGTGTGACAGGTTGCACTAGTAGAAGCGGTGTGACAGGCTGCACTAGTAGAAGCGTTGTGACAGGTTGCACTAGTAGAAGCTGTGTGACAGGTTGCACTAGTAGAAGCTGTGTGACAGGTTGCACTAGTAGAAGCTGTGTGACAGGTTGCACTAGTAGAAGCTGTGTGACAGGTTGCACTAGTAGAAGCTGTGTGACAGGTTGCACTAGTAGAAGCTGTGTGACAGATTGCACCAGTAGAAGCTGTGTGACAGGTTGCACTAGTAGAAGCTGTGTGACAGGTTGCACTAGTAGAAGCTGTGTGACAGGTTGCACTAGTAGAAGCTGTGTGACAGGTTGCACTAGTAGAAGCTGTGTGACAGGTTGCACTAGTAGAAGCTGTGTGACAGATTGCACTAGTAGAAGCTGTGTGACAGGTTGCACTAGTAGAAGCTGTGTGATAGGTTGCACTAGTAGAAGCTGTGTGACAGCTTGCACTAGTAGAAGCTGTGTGACAGGTTGCACTAGTAGAAGCTGTGTGACAGGTTGCACTAGTAGAAGCTGTGTGATAGGTTGCACTAGTAGAAGCTGTGTGATAGGTTGCACTAGTAGAAGCTGTGTGATAGGTTGCACTAGTAGAAGCTGTGTGACAGGTTGCACTAGTAGAAACTGTGTGACATGTTCCACCAGCAGATGTGTACACAATGTCAGCTCTGTAGGTTTTGGGGAAGTTAGCTAAAATAGGAGAAAATGAAGTGCGCGGAAAGCGGTCCCGTAAAGTTAAATAAAAACTTGTGAAAATGCATACATGGGACTAGCTGATCTTCACAAACTTGAAGCGCCCAGAAAAGTAAATAAGGCATATACATCACAGAGTAGAAATGGAGCGACCAAGTCAAGTCAGACTAACTAGGGAACGGAGTGTACAATCTGTGTCTGCGTCCATTTGGGAATTCCCTTGAGGGGGATTTTAGTTCAAGAAGAAATTTTGCTTCCCTGTAATCCAGGGCACTACAAATAACGGGCACCAGGTTGCACTGCCGCCTAGAAATTTTGGTATGGCGTCCTACATTACATGACTAGCGTTGTATTTGTTCGCACAATTCCCATGATCGCGGAGTTTCAATTTTATCCAGTACGATATCTGCTCCTACATTTTTTACCTGCCTTCTAGACTCTAAACAAATGTGCAAACCCCCCCCCCCCCCCTCCTCCCCACTCTCCACCTACTTTAGTCTATTAGGTAATGTGATGAATAGACTGTTTATCAGTCTATCTGTTTATCTGTCTGTCTGTCTACGCACTTATCTAACTGCAAACAGACAGACCGACGGATAGACAGATAGACACAAATCTAACATCCAGAAAAACAAACATATAAACAGACAGACAGACAGACAGAACGATGAATATACAAACAGACAAACAGACGGACGGACGAACAGACGGACAGACGGACAGACGGACACATGGACGGACGGACGGACAGACGGATAGACAGACAGACGGACGGACGGACGGTCAGACTGACAGACAAACAGACATATAGACAGACAGGCAGATAGATAGATAGATAGATAGATAGATAGATAGATAGATAGATAGATAGATAGATAGATAGATAGATAGATAGATAGATAGATAGATAGATAGATAGATAGATAGATAGATAGACTAACTGGCCGAGAGAAGTACAACACCTATATCTTCCATCAAGAAACACGTGGGCGATTAAATACCTGGAGTTACTTACGCGTACATGTGCTAGCACTCGCTGTGCGTGTTGGGGCTGTTACACCCTCCCTGGGCGTACATCAACTCTTCCAACAAAGCCACACGTGACCTGCCATTCTGTAGGTGATTATACATACATACTTCACTTTATGAGTTCCGTCATTTTGGTAACTCGAAAAAACCAGCAGGAATGCTGAGACCAAAATGCTGGCAGCCATTTCTCTGTTAATTATGCTTTGCCTTAGATCAGTTCCCTTTGGTTTGTTTCTCAATGTATGTTCTTTGTTCCACAAACAAGTTTCATGTTCATCATTTTTAACATAATTTAAATGAACTTTTCAAATGATGGAAGGTATTCACAATTTTATTTTTGGTTTGGTTAAAGGTTTTCGTTTCTGGATTCTTCTGGCGAAGGCAGGTGTGTAATACGATTTCCCCTGTGTGTGATACATGTCCCCCTGTGTCTAATTCGAATCTTCATGTGTGTGATACGAGTCTCCCTGTGTGTGATACATGTCCCCCTGTGTGTGATACGAGCCCCCCTGTGTGTGATACATGTCCCCCTGCGTGTGATACAAGCCCCCCTGTGTGTGATACATGTCCCCCTGTGTGTGATACATGTCCCCCTGTGTGTGATACAAGCCCCCCTGTGTGTGATACGAGTCCCCCTGCGTGTGATACAAGCCCCCCTGTGTGTGATACATGTCCCCCTGTGTGTGATTCGAGTCCCCCAGCGCCAACAAAACGCAAGTAACAGTATTTCTTCCATGCAACGCGTCGTTGTTCCACTTGCAGAGCAAGATGTTTTAGCGGTGATCTTCCAGAGCAAGATGTTTTAGCGGCGATCTTCCAGAGCAAGATGTTTTAGCGGCGATCGTCCAGAGCAAGATGTTGTAGCGGCGATCTTGCAGATATATTTTTGGTACTGGTTCCCATCATGGATGATGTGATAGGCTGAACCTTGACTAATGCCCAGAACTGTAGCTATATGTCCAGCCACTCTGCGGATTTTCATCTCGCTGCGTTTGACTCTTTCATCCGACTATCGCGCCACAACTCAGTGCAGTCGACCCGGTGGAGACCTGTATTTTATAGAACTAAAGTCTCTTTGGTTCTTCCTGCTCCACTCGTGCACTAGCCATAGTGGCAAGCATGCCCCACCGCAGTGAACCTTCATTTTACATTGAATTCATATACGTTTTCCCCCTTTGCTGTTAAGAAACGACCCTGAACAGTACTGGCCCTCTGATCAGGAAAGATCTAACCGGCTTTCAGTGTCTAGAAAAGATGAGAATTCGAGGTGTCAATACAGGTTTATAATTTATTTTTTATTTTTTTTATGTTCGCCTTATTTCTCTATTCCCCAAGGCGGGTGTGCGTTGCACTGTGGTTTTTATTTTGCGCCTATCGGCCCAGTGCATCCGACTTCAGCATGCATTTTATGTAAGGGTCTGCTTCCTCCTGCATTTTCTAAGGGTTTGCTTCCCCGGGGTAACGGCCGGTGCTGTGATGGGGAACGAACCCAGCATTTTCTGGTTGTGAGCCGTGCCACTTAACCACTAGGCCACGCCGTCCCCACGCGTCAGGTTTATAATATAATCAACAGACATACTATAACAAGTTGTTTTTTCAAAATATAGTCGCATTCAAGAACAAGAGATCACAGCCACCAATTAATTGAAGTAATGTCCAGATTAGATACCAGAAAATATTTTGTTAGTCAGAGAGTGGTGAATACTTGGAATGCATTGCCACAGGAAATAGTGGAAGCAGGGTCAATTAATGCATTCAAAACTAGAATGGGTGGGCATATATATGTTTAGATCAAACGAATGTAAATTAAACTGGATGAAAAGGAACTGCAGTCTTCTAAATCACTATAACGACGTTAATATTTTTTTAGATGGTCAATTACAACCACTGATCCATCAGCGTATAACCTTCCAGCAACAGCATGACTGCGAGGGTGGGATTTCGATGGAGAGGCATGTCCGCTGGTCACAACTAACTAACTAATTAACTAACTACCTAATTGACTAACTAACTAATTAACTAACTAACTAATTAACTAACTAACTAATTAATTAACTTACTAATTAATTAACTAACTAGTTAAATAACTAATTACCTAACTAATTAACTAACTAATTAACTAACTAACTAATTAACTAACTAAGTACCTAACTAATTAATTAACTAACTAACTAATTAATTAACTTACTAATTAATTAACTAACTACTTAACTAACTAACTAATTATCTAACTAACTAATTAACTAACTAATTAACTAACTAACTAATTAACTAACTAATTAACTAACTAATTAATTAACTAACTAATTAACTAACTAATAAACTAATTAACTAACTAACTAATTAACTCACTAACTAATTAACTAACTAACTAATTAACTAACTACCTAATTGACTAACTAACTAATTAACTAACTAACTAATTAACTAACTAACTAATTAATTTACTTACTAATTAATTAACTAACTAGTTAACTAACTAACTAATTAGCTAACTAACTAATTAACTAACTAACTAATTAACTAACTAACTAATTAACTAACTAACTAATTAACTAACTAACTAATTAATTAACTAACTAATTAACTAACTAACATTAAACAGAACATTTCGCCTCTGAACTCCATATCACTAGTGTGGCGGACATATTAAAACAGCTTTTTTGATATCAAATGACTCGTTCGCGCAGTGAAACCACCAGCAGGACAATGTTGATGTCCTTAGCAACGATGCTGCCAGCTTGCATGACAACGAAATTGTGTTTCCTAAAATCTCTCACAATTTTCCGGTTTTCAAATTAATCCTGCTCATTTATATGGCGCATTTCAAATCAGTGCCGCGCAAATCCAAGTCTGTTCTTCTTTGTTAAACATGATGAACAAGTGTGTTTCAAGACACGATTAGCCCACCGGTATAAGTGAGCCCTTGCACTTTGTTTAGCAGTGTTCATTTTTGTTGTTGTTGTTGATGGAATGCCCATAATGGGTAGATTTACACTTTTGTGTGCCCTAAAAAGAGACTTTTAGTGGTGGTTTGTTGTTGCATTCCTGACATCCCGAGCATGCTGATGAAGGTGGACTGGGATCCTCCAGTAGGTTGTGCTATGCTTATCTTCACCTGCGTGTCGCTGACTACTACGGGGATCACGTCGATCCCCCACCTTGTTAGCCAGGCTGCAATAAAAACAGCCCGTTTCCATGGAAAGCTAGAAGGAAGTCGAGGTAAGGGTCTTGGCCAGTATATTTTGCTAGACCGTGATTAACATGTCTGATCAGTATATTTAGCCTGAGCAGACGTTAGTCTTCCTCCACAGCAGTATTCATCAAGTATGTGCTGTACAAGTGATGTTAATTAACACCCACACAAATATAGACTAGCGCCACCAAACACCAATCAATGACCGCCTGCTGGATGAGGACACCGCAATAGATGAAGCAGCAATCCACAGACTGCACAGTTTCGACATTAAACGAGGTTCGAGCGGAGTGGGGCGCATGAGAGGACGGCGCAGGAGAGTGTACAACCAGCGAGCTACAGGGACCATCAGCATACATACCTTACGCCATTTGATGAGAGAGACTGAGCACCTATGGGTATGCCCGGAGTGCAGTGACGTCGATTCTTAGAAACAGAAACAGAAACAAACGTTAAATTAATGTATCCTTATATTAAAACAAAATGCTACATTTTACGTTCTTATACTTCGTTGTTCGTTGTTCATGTTTTTTTGGATCAAAAGCGAACTCGATTGTGTTTCCAACGAAATGGTATACCCAATCTGATTGATCAATGTTATGTAAATAAGCACAGCCAAGGTACCTGGGAGAAAAACAACTTGAAAGATATTGAAGTGTTACTTAATTAATAGTTTCATGATCGGGGAGTTGTCTCTGATCCTCTGATCGTTAATGCTCGGGGAATGAACATTACGATGACACACAATGTAAATAAAGAAGCAGCGATGGTAAAGAGTGTACTAGAAGACGATGTCGGCAAATATTAAAAACATATGCACATGTGCCATGTTTGTTGCAATTTTGTTTTTCCATTTTTGTTTCATCTGTTAACTCTAAACCGTTCATATTCTTCTGCTTGCTTTTATGAATAACAAAAACATTCCATTTGGGAGGGAGGGGAGGGGGGTGTCGAGGGCTCAGTAGTCTCGATGTAAGGTGTCTGTCTCTGGTGGGATTAGGCTCAGTGGTCTCGAGGTAAGGTGTCTTCCTCTGGGGGGCTCAGTGGTCTCGAGGTAAGGTGTCTTCCTCTGGGGGGCTCAGTGGTCTCGAGATAAGGTGTCCGTCTCGGGTAGGGGGAGACTCAGTGGTCTCGAGGTAAGGTGTTGTGTCTCGGGTGGGGGAAGGGCTCAGTGGTCTCGAGGTAAGGTGTCCGTGTCGGGTAGGGGGGGGGGCTCAGTGGTCTCGAGGTAAGGTGTTGTGTCTCCGGTGGGGGAAGGGCTCAGTGGTCTCGAGGTAAGGTGCTGTGTCTTGGGTGGGGGGAGGGCTCATTGGTCTCGAGATAAGGTGTCTGTCTCGGGTGGGGGAGGGCTCAGTAATCTCGAGGTACGGTGTCCGTCTCGGGTGGGGTTGATGGCTCAGTGGTCTCGAGGTACGGTGTCCGTCTCGGGTGGGGTTGAGGGCTCAGTGGTCTCGAGGTACGGTGTCCGTCACGGGTGGGGTTGAGGGCTCAGTGGTCTCGAGGTAAGGAGTCCGCCTCGGGTGGGGGGAGGGCTCAGTGGTCTCGAGGTACGGTGTCCGTCTCCGGTTGGGGAGGGCTCAGTGGTCTCGAGTTACGGTGTCCGTCTCGGGTGGGGTTGAGGGCTCAGTGGTCTCGAGGTACGGTGTCCGTCTCGGGTGGGGGAGGGCTCAGTGGTCTCGAGGTACGGTGTCCGTCTCGGGTGGGGTTGAGGGCTCAGTGGTCTCGAGGTATGGTGTCCGTCTCGGGGGGGGGGGGGGGTTGAGGGCTCAGTGGTCTCGAGGTACGGTGTCCGTCTCGAGTGCGGGAGGGCTCAGTGGCTCGAGGTAAGGTGTCCTCCTCGGGTGCGGGGAGGGCTCAGTGGTCTCGAGGTAAGGTGTCCGCCTCGGGTGGGGGGAGGGCTCAGTGGTCTCGAGGTAAGGTGTCCGCCTCGAGTGGGGGACTCAGTGGTCTCCAGGTAAGGTGTCCGCTTCGGCTGGGGACTCAGCGGTCTCGAGGTAGGGTGTTCGCCTCGGGTGCCGTAGGTCGCAGGCTCGAATCCCGATGGAGACCGAGATTGTTTCACGTGGATCGTCTGGTAAAAATTTCCAAGATCTTTGGGTCGTGAGATCGGATTCCCGTGTTAAGTGTCAAGCACGTTGAAAATCCCTTAGCATCTGGATCCCTAGCCGCTGCCAGGACAAAATTAAAAAATGCTAGTCTACCCAAATCTTCCCAAATTATTTGTACCTTCCCTTCAAAATACCCACTACTTAAAGCACAGGCCTTCGGCTACCTGGCAACAGAAATTAACATATCTGATTAGATACCAGGATTCCAATTATTCCAAGTACATTTGGGCAGGCACATTTTAACACAAAATGATTCAGCACAGTTTAGGGCTAATCCCTGACCAACTGTCACGTATGAAGATCGTAATCACGCCAGGATGTAACCAATAAGGACAAAGCTTGTGGTCCAAAGACAGGGTCTCGCCAAACTGAAAGAAACCTTAACACAATCTCAAGTTGAAAGTCGACATAGATAGTATAACCCCCTTTTCAGTTAAGTGTGACTATAGGGTGATGTTATCTTGGAGTAGCAACTCTCTACAGAGTTTTGGGTTTTCCTTTTTCTTTCAGCGTTATCTCTTCACTTCCCTGAGTTTGTTTTCGCCCAGCCTGAGGTGGCTCTTCAGGTTACATCTCCATTTGGATCGGTCTGCAGCTATGGCTTCCAAAGATGTCGGATCCATATCCACAGCCTTCATTTCCCGCTTATATGCGTCTTTGAACAGCAGCTGTGGTCGGCCATCTGTTCTTTTACCACACGATAGCTGTCCTTAGAGAATATCAAAAAGTAATTTATCACAGATAAAAGTTATTAACTTAACTTAACGTCTTTATACTGGTTTAGAAGATCCTGAAGAGTCTGTATACAATCAGTTACATTTACATCACCTTGCTCTAAAAGCTATGCGCATCCAGTTTATTCTTAAATGCATTAACTGTCCCTGCCTCCACTACCTCCCCTGGCAATGCATTCCAAGCAGACACCACTCTCTGACTAAAAAAATATTTTCTAATATCTAACCTAGACCTCTCTTTAGTCAGCTTGTAGCTATGCCCTCGTGTTATTGTAGGTGGCTGTGTTTTAAAAAAACTTGTTATAGTCTAATTTATCGATTCCTCTGATCATCTTATAAACCTGTATTAAGTCACCACGAATTCTTCTCTCTTCGAGACACTGTACGCCGGTTTTTCTGAGTCGTTCCTCATAAGTGTAATTCTGGAATCCCACTATCATCTTTGTCGCTCTTTTTTGTATTCTTTCTAGCATGTTTATGTCCCCTCTATGATAAGGACTCCACACCTGTACACAGTACTCCAATCTAGGTCTAACTAAAGCTTTATACAGTTTGACGATCACTTCCTTGCTCCTATGTTTAATATTTCTTTTTATCATACCTAACATTTGCCTTTTTCACTGCTACCTTAACTTGCTCACTCACTTTTCCTGTATGATCTATTATAACCCCTAGGTCCCTTTCCTTATCTATCTTTCTAATATTGTTTTCTCCCATTCTGTAATTATGGTCCATATTGGATCTACCCAAGTGGATGACTGTACATTTATCTACATTAAACTCCATTTGCCAGCTTACAGACCATTCTCGAATTTTATCTAAATCCGTCATCAATATATCCACTTCCGCTTTAGATGAGACACTACTGCATAGTTTTGTGTCATCAGCAAATTTTGCAATCATGGATCTCATATCAATGTCCAAATCATTTATATATATCAAGAACAAAATTGGTCCCGAAACCGAGCCCTGTGGCACACCACTTTTCACTTCACTCCACTCAGAGTACTCCTTATTTATGCCCACCCTCTGCCTTCTTCCCGTTAACCAATTTTCAATCTATTTGGCAACTTCCCCACCTAGTCCATGTGATTTTAACTTTCGAAATAATCTTTGATGTGGTACTCTATCAAAGGCCTTTGCAAAGTCTAGATAAATAACATCCACTGGCTCCCCTTAATCTATGATTTTAGTAACCTCCTCCGTGAATTCTAATAGATTTGTTAAGCATGATCTCCCTCTAGTAAACCCATGCTGACTATTTCTAATTAGATTAAATTTGTCTAAATGCATTACAATGTTTTCTTTGATTATTGACTCTAACAATTTACAGACTATGCTCGTTAAACTCACCGGTCTATAATTTGTTGGATCTAATTGTTTGCCTTTTTTGAATAAGGGGATCACTCCTGCATCTTTCCAATCCCGTGGAACAATCCCTTTTGTAAGTGATTGAGAACATAATATAGCCAATGGTTTTGCTAGTTGGTCTCTAATTTCATACAGCAATTTTGGATGAATACCATCTTGACCTGGACATTTATTCACTTTCAACCCCTCAATTTTTTTAAACCATTTCCTCTGTAATACAGATTGATCTTAATCCCGCTGTATCCATGTCTCTTTGAAAAATATCTATAGGTTATGATCTCGGAGCAGTCCTTTGTGAAGACTGTGCCAAAGTACTGATTGAGCAGATTAGCTGACTCCCTATTCTCACTTATTATTTTCCCTGTACTGTCTATGAGAGGGCCTACTTTGTCTTTCGTTCTTTGTTTATTTCTAACAGAAGAGAAGAAGCTTTTACTGTCAGTCTTGATCCTCTGAGCAAGTTTTTTTCAAAGTCTATTTTTGCTGTTTTATTCGCTTTATGAGATATGTTCTGCTTGTCCAAATATTTTACATATGTTTCTTTTGATTTACCTGCCTCTATATATTTTTTCCATGCTTTATTTTTTGCTCTTCTACATTTCACTACAAATCTAGTTATCCACTTTTTACGCTTGGGGTTTACCTCCCTACATGGAACACATTCCTCTTTTAGCGTTTCTAGAACTGTTTTAAAACTTTCCCACTCCTGTTCAACATCTGTTCCTACGACACTATCTTTCCAGATTATGTGATTCGCTGTCTCTTTCATCCTCTTAACATCTGCCTTAGAGTAGTCGTATGTTCGCGTGTTTATGTTTACTTCTTTCCCTGCAATAAGATCCCAACGGATAATTTGATGGTCACTTGAGCCAAACAGTTCTCCAACGGTAACGTTTTCAATCATATTTTCCTCTTTGGTAAAAACTAGGTCGAGTATGTTTTTGCCTCTGGTGGCTGCTTCTACATGTTGAATTAAAAAATTGTCAGTTATGCACTTAACAAAAGGTTTTGACTCTACAAGTGCTTCTGCCATATCCCATTTTATTTCTGGATAGTTGAAATCTCCCATTAATAATAATTTCCCTTCACTTGCCTTTGCTATGCTATTAATCAGCTCTTCATCTTCCTATTTGACTTGATGGACATCTATAGCACACTCCAAAAGGTAATAGATCAGAGACCAAACTGGGAGTAATAGCTGAAAGAACGCACTGGGACAGACATATATTGCCGTGCAATCTTTACAACCATTACTCATTTAGACCCGCAAAAACTCGTTTTATGTGCGAGTACTAGAACAAACCCGCCATTTTCGATACCTAAAGTAAACTACATTTGAAAGTTTATTGCAGTTCGACAGTCAAAATGGCGCGAAATTGAATATGCCACGTGGATTCTAGTGTGAATAATGACGAGTGAGTCCAAACTACATCGAATTGATATGCTGCGCGCCTATATTTTAATACTTTTAGTCATACTTTCAGAATTTTAACAAATGTTTCATAAAATAACATCTTGAAAATTCATGTCACGTATTTTGCACGAATTTTCATTTGACCAGAAAATGTTTGGCTAAATCAGGTGTAGTATACGTGAGTGCTTTCTATACACGCGACTTGACGGTACAGATCAGGGGTTCCCAAACTGTTTGCCGTGTCCCCCTGTGGTGATGTGGCTGGTTGACATGGGTTCCGTCAAACCGCATCAAATCCGCATTGCACCCGTTAAGTAGGTTTACTTACTGACTTATTGTGCCTTGGAAAAATTATGGTATACTAAAGTTGCTGTGAACCGAAAGGGTTTAGCAGCCATTAGTACAGATAATGGCTCAGAGACGGCACTAGGACAGAGACATAACGACCACTTCACGGTCTTAGTCCCTGATGAAGGCCTTCCTTCTGTAACACAAGGTTTATTTTGAGCCTAAATTTATATGCACGTCTTCATCGACTTTATGCTGAAACACAGGTAACAATCGAAGGAGGATAAAAAAGAAATAAACAAAAACACTTGTAGGGCAGTCTTCGCAACTTCCAAAACAAAGCATGTTAATCTTGACCTCCGTGGTGCCTGCTTTCAACTTTACTTTCTCTCTCTCTTCAATCTTTTATTTATGTATCCTACATGGAGTATTGTTTCTAGAGTTTTCTTTCAATCCTAGAAGTTTACTTCCCACTCGTCAGACTTTTGGTCTGTTTGAATGACTGTTTAGTGGGTGGCGTGGTGAAACGGTTAGGGACATGATTCCCAGCACAAACTTACCAAGTTGGGATCCTTGGAACAGCATAGGAACTAACCCAAAATACAGTATGTGTGCTGAAGATGGAGGCGCTGGACCATTTGGCGCAAAAAAAAAACAGAACAATGCAGGTCGCGTTGGGGGAACAGGTGTTTACATAACACCAAAAAAAAACGATATAATGTGCGAATCCATGAATTGGAGATGCTCCTATCTTAGAGTGATTACACCACATCGTTACTAGTTTTTTGTTTACAACCTGCTCTCAGTGCGACAGTTGTTTACCACCTGCTCTCAGTGCGACAGTTGTTTACAACCTGCTCTCTGTGCGACAGTTGTTTACGACCTGCTCTCTGTGCGACAGTTGTTTACGACCTGCTCTCAGCGCGACAGTTGTTTACGACCTGCTCTCAGCGCGACAGTTGTTTACGACCTGCTCTCAGCGTGACAGTTGTTTACGACATGCTCTCAGCGCGATAGTTGGATCGACTTTCTCTCAGTGCGACAGTTTGATGGACATGCTCTCAGCGCGACAGTTGGATCGACTTTCTCTCAGTGCTACAGTTTGATAGACATGCTCTCAGCGCGACAGTTGGATCGACTTTCTCTCAGTGCTACAGTTTGATAGACATGCTCTCAGCGCGACAGTTGGATCGACTTTCTCTCAGTGCTACAGTTTGATGGACATGCTCTCAGCGCGACAGTTGGATCGACTTTCTCTCAGTTCGAGTTGTTTCTAGCTCACACTACAAGTCAACACTTTACCCTGCAGATTTCAATCATCAGTAAAAATTCGATGATTATTTTTCACAATATTGGATAATCGAAGTGATCTGCAAGATGCGTTCCTGGAAGTCTCCCAATCGATCACAGACGTCACAGGAACATGGCGTCATGAGCCAAGGCTGCCCGATACAAGATGCATGCTCTTGTTTTGTGCCACCGTAAATCAGAAGAAGTGGTCGGTGATTAAAGGGAAGACAACACGTGTACAGGAAATATTCAGTTATATTGTACATGAATTTAATATATTTTGGATAAATAATAATGATAATAATAATTTCAGCTTCGATTTGCCGACAACAAAGTGTTCAACACACAGTCAGCAGCAGAAGCCAACCAACTGACATGGCTAAGCGATGGTCAAAGACAGGAACGCGGGACTAGAGATGAATGTCTCGAAGACCAAAGTGGTGCGCAATCGCTTCGCTTGTGATCCAGTCTTCCTTGGCGGGGTGAAACTAGAGGATGTCAACGAATAAATCTATCTTGGGCATCTCCTCAATATGGAGAATAACCTGAAACCAGAACTGACAAGATGTTGTCGAGTGGGCTGTGCAGCTTTCTCGTCCGATAACACTTCACTGGAGATTGCCAAGACCAGAACCTACGATCATTTCTTTTCATTCTACTGTACTCCTCGCGATGTGCTACGGTCCTGAGACATGGCCACTAACACAATCATTGGAGGACTAATTGAGAGTGACCCAGGCATCTCTTGAAAGACGATTGGTTGAAATAACTTCCCTGAACCAAATTATGCAAAATCTTCACAATTCTGACACACAACGATTGTCCCTCGTGAATGACGCAACAATCTAAGCAGACAATGCAACAATAAATGGGCAGGTCAAATACGTGACGAAACGATGGTCAATGAAGCACGGCCACAGCAATCTGGTACCTCCGAGGCAAGAAATGATCGCGGGGAAGACCTCCAATGCGTTGATCAGACTTCCCTGCTGCGCCGAGCGACATCTGAGACGCTTTTAGAGGAGTGCTTAGCACGTACTGGTCTTCCCTGCCCCTAGACAGGGTCAGCTGGACACGAAGTTTGGGACCAGCAGCTTCGCTGTGGCATGGGTTATCAAGATGATTAAAAATAATAATATTTCGTTCATTGTCGTCGATGAACCCCACCAACTTTATCTCATGTCATACTGGATGTGGTCCACCAACTTTATCTCATGTCATACTGGAGGTGGACCACCAACTTTATCTCATGTCATACTGGAGGTGGACCACCAACTTTATCTCATGTCATACTGGAGGTGGACCACCAACTTCATCTCTCATGTCATACTAGAAGTGGACCACCAACTTTATCTTACGTCATACTGGAGGTGGACCACCAACTTTATCTCATGTCATACTGGAGGTGGACCACCAACTTCATCTCTCATGTCATACTGGAGGAGGACCACCAACTTCATCTCATGTCATACTAGAGGAGGACCACCAACTTTATCTCTCATGTCATACTGGAGGAGGACCACCAACTTCATCTCATGTCATACTGGAGGTGGACCACCAACTTTATCTCATGTCATACTGGAGGTGGACCACCAACTTTATCTCATGTCATACTGGAGGTGGACCACCAACTTCATCTCTCATGTCATACTAGAAGTGGACCACCAACTTTATCTTACGTCATACTGGAGGTGGACCACCAACTTTATCTCATGTCATACTGGAGGAGGACCACCAACTTCATTTCATGTCATACTGGAGGAGGACCACCAACTTCATCTCATGTCATACTGTTTCCAATGTGTATACGCTGTGACTGATCCAGCCAATTAGAGGGTGGACAGTTATTTCACACACCTGGCAAACATAATTCACAGCTGTCACTGGTAGTTCCTCTGATCTAGACTTCCTGATTGGGCCTCTGTCCTGGGCTGTCTGAACATGAAAGCCCTCGCTGATCGCAACGCTATTTTTGACCGCACCTTTCCAGAGTGAACGATTTTGAGTCAAGTTTAAGAAAACATGTTGCAGGACGTTAGTTCCTGGTCAATCATCTTAGAATGAGTAATGATACCATTAGAAATATGTCAAGAAGTACCATTTGTGCTGAATAACTAACAAGACAGAAACAAAGATAGTTCAGTCATCAACTACCCTTCTGTGTCTATAACACATGCATATTTGGTTATGGTTACAAGAAACGACGAAGTTCAAGTTGGAAATGGATAGATCACAAAGCAGAAATCCTAATTCAACGAGGAGTTATTGCAAACGACGCAATTCTTTTATCATAAGAGATCAAACCTCTGGCTCTCACACGGAAATGCATAGCTTTAATCGATTCCCTCCGTAGTACTGATATATCGGCACTCAACTTTCTTACGATGGCACTGAACTGATATATTGGCTTGAACAGTTTCTCTACACTAACTATTTCTATATTTATCAAATGTGCCTGGTTTCCTAATGAGTTTTACATTTCAAGAATACAAGTGTTCAGATGTCTAACGCATTTCGAAGTGAATGAATTAATAAACAAGTGGATAAATCCAGGGATAGTTGAGTGCAATGTCATGAATTATCTCTCATTTGCATATGTTTCAAACTTTTTTTCCTTTTTTAAAATTTATCAGCTTTGTCCGCAAACATCTCATACATAAATCATTTTGTGTTTAGTTAACTTTCGTAGTTGTTGACTCTGCAGTATGAAAAGCTTTCTTTGTAATGAAAACACACTAGTAGTATATATTAACGCTTCAAAGCAAGGAGATTAAAGTCGAATTTATGTAATCTTCTGAAGAGGCCACTAATAGCATGCGGGTGGAGAGAGACTGTATAGTTAATTTTTAAAAAAAAAGATATAACAGAATGGAATGGACGTTTTCGAGTCTGGACTTTGTAATTAATAGCTTAAACACTGTCGTCTTTATTCTTGTCTCTATCATCATCAGTCTTATCGCCCTACTATCACCATAAATATATTTAAGAAGAGGTTCACGAATGTGATCATGATTATCTGTGTGTATGTAACTTTAACTTTTAATTACATTTCAACTACATTTTAACTACATTTTACCTATTATTTAGATACTTCGGACAGATTTGAAAGACAACTCAAATTTCTACATCAGCGCTTCTAAATCTGTATTAACTCACGGAACATTGTTAAATCAGCGCTTCTAAATCTGTATTACCTTGCGGCACATTGTTTCACAGTGGGATATTACGGCAAACTTGTAGATATCTTATTGCCGAGATATCTTACTCCGTCATCTCCATATCCTTCACTTTGACCCTTCCACGCCTAGGAGTTTTCGGATCCTCCCCTTGTCGCCTACAAACGGGACAGAAACATGAAGGACTCGCTGGTCCGTAGCTGCCTACACACTAGCCCCCACAGCCACCCAGAAACCAGGAAGAACAACAATGCACGTAGTTGTGGTACTTGCCTACACGTCCTTCTCATTTCATCGGTTACCTCCCCCCAAAGCAGAGTTCTTCATGAACGAAGAGTTCATGTATAAGTCCCATAACTTCCATCACTCGCGGTCAGTGTGTAACAGACTTCGGTGGAGCAATGAAGATTGGGGCGGGGGATGTGTTATCCGAGAACCAAAAGTTGTCTGAGAAACTAATAGGACCACCGACCAGGAAAAACATAGAGAGTAGAAACAACAGTTTATTCTCTGATGCCAAAAAAATTGCCTGGGAGGTATGGGTTTGGAAAAAGCTGGATTCAACACAGCGCTACTGTCAGATTAGGTTGGACCGGGTGGAGTGAGAAGCAGCGTTATTTACTAGTGGTCTCCTACTTGTTATTTGTAGGGCCCTTATTGGTACACCAGGCTACAACATTCAGTATGACATAGTGACAGGTTGTGATGAGTCACTGGAATTCGAGGTGGGAGGATCAAAGATATGTTTGACGGATGACCAGTCGGCTGAGAGGGAGCACTCGACCGTCATTTTGGTTTTACGAGACTAGAATGGGTCTTTAAAAGAGAGAGAGAGCACAGTGGCTATTTGGGGAAATTCGATTCGAGAGCAGATCTAGAAAGCTGTCTCACTATGATTCAGAGGCCGCTGCATTTGGGCCTTTTGGAGTGAAATGGAGACCATTTTATAATAAACCAGAGTAAAGTGGACGTATCTGAAGTCTCCACAGTGATCGCTTCAATCTGCGAGGACGAAAGATAAGAGATCGTACGCACGAGTCAGGTCAGACGATTCGGCAACAGCTCTCTGAGCCAAAGTGAGTTGTACATTAAAACTCCTCATGGAACACACGCACGAACGTAGTAAAAAGCTATCATTACTCAACGCACAACTGGCTACCGCTAGAGATCAACATCAGCGCCAACTGCCAAAGAGGCACACGAGATTCAAGACAAGATGGTATTGAAGCAGTTAGAACACGATTTGTAAAGCGTCCCATATATATATATTAGGGTAGACCACATAACTGGGTTGTATAGTTTCAGGAATTCCACATAGCACTTGTTAATGTTCACTGAGCTAGAAAGATTCATATTTGTTTAGTAAGTTAGGTTAGGTTTTTATCATGTTGTAACAAATCCGTTTTTGTAATAAATAAATATATGGTTTTCTGTTTAACGGATTTTTAAATGTTTTGCTATGTTGAAGTCTTAACGTCAAGTATTAGATGTTGTAAGCATTAACTCGCAGTCTCGAGGATAATCCTAGCTCTATCACAAGTGTGGTATGATATACATTGAGGAGACTGGTCTGGAACTGCATTAGCGTTTCCGGTAACACCTCAATGATAACCGTAACTGCACGGGTTCCCCAGTTGTCAGCCACTTCAATGGTCCTGAGCACCGGGGTAAGGCTGATGTTAGTGTAACAGACTTAGTTTCTTGTTTCTCTAACGATCGTCATCGATTCGCTTTTGAGAACAGACTAATCTACAGCATGGGTTGCCTCCAACCAAATGGCATTAATATCTTCCATTATTTTTCTTGAATCTTCATCTCATACCAGCCTTCATCCATTTGTCTTTCTCTTTTCCCTCTACCTATATCACAAATTGGACTTTCCTTATTTGGCCGCCACTGGCTTATCTGGCAGTTTCCTACTTCTTACGTCCTTCTGGCGACTTCATCTCACATTTTGTCTGTCACTTGGAATCCTGCACTCGACCTGATATCACTTTTTCCCAGTTAAGTACCATATTTTGTCCTTATATGTTGAAATCCCCATTTATGCATTCTTCCCTTCTTCTGTGATTCGTTAGTTCATTAATGTTGTTGTTCGTTGTCCCTGATCAAAGGCCTATTAATAGTAACCTAGATTTAGCGTGCGTCTTTATCTCGGTATGGAATCTGACCACACCTATTATTTGTTCACTCTATTTATTCCTACCCGTAGAGTAGGTGAAAGCTTGCGCCATAGACGTTACACCTAACAAGGTCGTTTGGGCGTATTGTAGTTCGAGAAATAATTCGAACGCTACCGAGTCCTAGCGAAGACACGAGGCGTGTTCAAAGGAAACTGGCCCTAATTGCACAAAGTGAACATACGTACGATGCACATGGTGACTTCACTTCAGGTGTAAACAGTAACAATTCGCTGTGTCGCTAGGGACAGTTCAAATGGCGGGTAGCAAGAAACTGAAGTATCGGAAGGTGTTCACAAGAGTATCGATACTTCAGTTTCTTGCTAACCACCATTTGAACTGTCCCTAGCAACATAGCGAATTCCTCTGCTAGAGAACGTAAGCTCCGGCGACGGTCCACCCGAATTGCTGCATCAATTTTGGCGATGGCATTTTCTGGCGCAACAATATGCGCCTGACCTGGTCTCGGAAGATCTTTCGTTTACGCATGTGCTTCTTTTAACATCGTTGTCCAGTTCTTCACTGTTGTCTTCGACACACTTTTGTCACCATACACTGCCTACATTCTGCGATGAATCTCAATTGGTCGACAGCCTTCAGCTGTTAGAAACCGAATCAACGCTTTGTAACAGTTCCCGCCGGAGCAAGGGGAGTTTAGGATGCCTGAACATGTTAAAGCTTAAAGCTACCTGAATGCATGTCAAGGTCACTCACCGTCTCAGCAAAGGAGAACAGAGTTGGGTTAAGGAATGTGGACAGATAGAAACTGACCACTGGCCTTCCGATTTTGGTAGGGGGAGATTGATTGACAGACGAAATTGGCAACGGGGCTTGCTGCGAGAGAATGAGTGACAGGTGTGCAAAGTGTTTCGGTCCAATTGGATTGAAGATGACCATTACCTGAGATCGATTGCTCAAGCTCTGGCCTTGCTTGAGGATATATAACTCGAGACAAAGTTTAGCTGGGGGGGCTGGAGAGAGAGAGAGGCTGGAGAGAGAGTGAGGCTGTATGGAGAGTGAGAGAGAGAGACTGAATGTAGATAGTGTGTTTAACTCACCGACTTTAGATAGAGGAGCGATTGATAGACGGTTGGACGAATGTTTAGTGATAGAACAGGATCGCTCAAATAGGTGTGTGAGTTTTGCATTAATGGATAATCTGAAAGTGTGTTTGTAAGCAAGGACACATTGTGAGCGAGCTATGTCGAGATCGCCCGCCTGAGGGGATTTCAGTGAGGCAGAGTATTTGATAAGGTGTGTTGAAGACGCAGTTAAGGCGATGTGTGTGTGATGCAATTGCAAGGCAATAGAACTGGGTTTTTAGTTAGTTGGGAATTCCATAAATAGCTAATGCTTACAATTCCCGTTTTAGTTGAATGTTTAGTTAAGATATGTATTATATTGTGTTTGTAATTTCTCTACTCATTCTATGATATGAGTATGATATAATAAATATGCCACCTGCTGTGTGATATGTCATTTACTGAGTATGGTCATGATGATGTGGATGAGTGTGAGAATGTTCTAAGTTAGATCGCGGCCAGGGCAAGCAGAGGGTCTGTTACAGCTTGCTGATCAGCTCTGGTCGGATTCCGTATCCCAGCCGCCATGTTTTCAACGATTTGGAAAGGAAACTATGAGTCGGAGGATAATGACATTTATAGCTTAAGTAGTATTATTTTTCTTTCTGATCATCATCATCGTCTTCTTATTCTTCTTCTTTTTCTTCTTCTTCTTGCTTTTCTTCTTCTTCTTCTTCGTCTTCTTCTTCGTCTTCTTCTTCGTCTTCTTCTTCTTCTTCTTCTTCTTCTTCTTCGTTTTCACAACACTATTATTCACTTAGTGTTCAAATGTAAGTAACTCTCCATACTTCATGAACTTAGGAAAATGGTTTTCAAAATGTCAACTACAACCTCATGCTGTCGCCAGACTTTCCGCCGTTGTCGCTTTCCATCTTCGTGTTTCCAAAACTTATTTTCACCAAGTCTGATGTGTCTCTTCAGTGCATATCTTTACTTGGATCTTGTGTAACGTTAATAAAAATATATTTAACGCCTATCTCCTATTTGCTCTGAATTGTCCACATCAGAGAAAGTCCTTTCCTTTTCTCGCGATACCGTTACTCCATCAACTCGGCCCACCCTTTGAGGTACTATTATCTATATTGTCTGTAAATGTTAGTGGAGTGTTCTTTCTTTGTGCCTGACAGTGATGATTTTGGTGGATTTCATGCAGAAAATGACAGAGCTACCAGGAGAGCTGATCTAATACTTTGGAAAGCTGCTGGACTCAGGAAGTAAGCAATCAAGTAAGTAAGTGAAACTGGTTGTATACAGACTTTACAGAAACCTCTAAACCAGTATAAAGGCGTTAAATTAAGTAAGTACCGTGAATAAGAAAACAATGGAGTTTATTTGTGTTTTTGTTGTGATTTGCCTTCAAACACATAAACATCTTTAATGATATCTACAGCATTGATAACACTTGAGGTTTTTGCTTTCAGCTATAGAGATTATGGAAAACACTTTCCTGTTCTACATGATAGAATATTGTTATTTACTCAATTCGATCACCATCACAGCACCACCCGCTACACCGGGAAGGAAGCCCTTAAAAAATGCAGGAGGAAGCAGACCTTTACATAAAAGGCATGCTGAAGTCGGATGCACTGGGCCGACAGGCGCAAAATAAAATACCACAGTGCAACGCAACCCGTCTTGGGGATTCTAGAAATAAGGCGAACGCAAAAATACAAAAAACAACAAAAACATTATCAAGACTCCGCCTCACATATCAACGTCATGTGAAACATACTGATCAAGATTTCACCTCACATATCAAGATAATCTGACCCATACTGATCAAGATTCCACCTCACATATCAAGATAATCTGACCCATACTGATCAAGATTCCACCTCACATATCAAGATAATCTGACCCATACTGATTAAGACTCCACCTGACTTTCTCATAGTGCTCTTAGAAAATGGCTGTGTTACGATAATCTGCTAAACGTGGCGGGAATCAACACCGCAAAAAAACTTTGCATTGTACCACGGCTAGGAGGCCCCAGCTCCACTTTGTTTACGTACGCTTGGAATGTAAGAAGAGTCCCTGTAACTCGCAACAAATAAATAAGAGATGAATGAAGTCCATACGATTGACTTCGAACAACAATACGAGCAAACCTTGTTACAGAGCAATATCTTTTAATTGCAATAAAAAATTAAAATAATCAAACGTACATATATTATGTTATCAAGAGTCGATGATCAATGCTCTCTCGGCCCACTTGTGAACTCTCTACCAAAGATGGGGCAGAGAACGAGGAATCGTAATGATTCATGTAGTTCGCTGTAAGTACACATCCCTGCTTCATTCTCTCAGGAACACCGTCTCTACTCAAACCAAGGTTTGTGTCAAACTCCAGGAAACTGCTGATTACCAATTCATTTATTGCGGTCATCGACATCATCATGTTGCATGTCGTTGATAGATCGTCTCTCGCTTCACAGCCATTCGATACAGCAGTCAGTCTACTCGCCTGCTCCATGTTCAGGTTTAGTATCTCCTTGACGTCTTGTGTCCTTCTATATCTTGATCGACCTACGACTCATAATCCTGGAACAAAGTCCTCCAGAACTGCCTATTTCAGTCCATCAAAGACCCGAATGTGAACACAAAACCTTAGTTTCCGAGACATAACGGGGTTTAAACGCCAGTTCTCTTCGATAATCAGGCATTTCAGGATGGCTTTATTCGTTATTTTTCTTTACCCAAAATTTTCTCCGGATTCTGCTGTAGTTTTTGATTTCGAAAGACCCGATTCTCTTTCTTAATATGTGTTATGTCCATGTCTTGTATCCGTACACTACCATCGGGAATACGCACGTTCTGTGGATCTTCAATTTTCATTATTTTTCTAGTATTCTGCCACACAGTTTGCATACTATTCAGTTTCTGCATCGCTTTGTACAAACGTCACCTTATTTCCCTTGTACAGTCCTCCTCATTTGTTATCAAAGAGCCAAGGTATTCAAAGTAATCCAGGTGTTCAATGTCTTATCTATAGTGATCTTGAGTTGGGCGTTGTGTGTGCCAATGAACATTATTTTTCAATTTTAATTTGTTTTTTGTGGTGGCTTTTAGCAAAAGATACTGATCTTCATTGTACTTCTGAATGGACGTAAGCAGTTGTAAAAGGCCCTCAGCGCGTTCATGAAGAAAACCAGAAGTCACACCAACTTCTGAGGCATGTTATCTTTCAGATGAATTTGTTATCTTGGACTAAACACAGAGGGACGCTTGGATAGAAAGAGCCACAAGCAACAACAGTTTTTGACGAAATAATATCTCCCAGACTTTCGGGATTCAGTTGAGAAACTAAATTTGTTGAAAACATGTCATGGCTTGGGGATATAGGAACCCCTACTAATGACAAAATTACATCCCTTTGAATAGCTCTTCTGTCGAGAAAGAGGTCTTAAACTCGTAAGTGACGTCAGAAGTCTGGTCGAATTTCAGCAGCCATTACCGAAACCAAAAGCCCTCAATTCCAAAAAAGACATGAATTTATTGAAAATTTCGTTTCAGAGAAGCTGTAAAGTTCACGAAATTTAGTTACGCCCCATCATTTTGTGTAAATTGCATACAAGTTTAATCCCTCATTGCAAGTTCTGTCAGCCATTTGAAAGATATGCGAATTCAGAAGCTTTGCAAAGTTTGTGGACATAACCAGCGATATTTCAACAGATTTGATGGTCTCTTATTTTGTGCGTGAGTAAGTTAGTTGTTGTTGGCAATATTTGTGTATTTACTAGCTGTTAAGTTATGATTAAAGAGAAATCACATCGCTACACTCTTCCATGTGTCCTCTCTTTACGCAACTGCCTCTACTTATACGACATTTACATACTTCTGTAAGTATTTAAGTTTGCAAGTACAAATGTATATATGCTTGGATATATCAAAGTAGGTATTATGTAAGTTGTGCAAGTGTATAAATATATCTTTTGCTGTGAGTCTCTCTCTCTTTCTCTCTGGCTATCTCTTTCTTTCTCTCTCTTTCTCTCTCTCTTTCTCTCTCTCTCTCTTTCTCTCTCTCACGATATATATATATATATATATATACAATTGGAGTTGTCATTGTTAAGGATTCATCAGTAATCAGGCTCTTGTTCTTATTCTGGATGTCAGGACGATGGTTCTTGAGAAGATCTGTATACGTTGCACTTGTGACAGTGTTTCCCTTTGTGTATGTAGTCCTCTAGAATAACGCCTCGTTCATCCCAAAAGTGTGTCAGTAAAACCGTCACTGCAGATTGCAGAGTGCGAAACTTATTTGGTTTCTGTGAGGGTGGATAGCGATTTCTCTTGCTTGCGCTCTTCCTTTCAGGGTCGCTGTAGTGAAGCCAGGTTTCATCTCCAGTAACAATTCTTGTTAGGAAACAATCCCCTTCTGCTTCAAAGCGCCGCAGAAGTTCCTGACAGGAACGGGTCGTTGTTTAAATTCTGGTGCAAGCTGACGTGTCACCCACCTTGCAGACACTTTATTTTACTTTAGCACATCATTTCATGGATGCTGTGGCGTGCTGAACCTTGACGGATGTTTGCAGATGTGCGGCAAATTAGTTCACAATCAATCTGTGATCTTCCTTTACACGGAGGTCAATGGCTGCAATCGACACTTGGGTCACTACTCGATGTGCCTGACCTGGTCCACTCTGGGGTCACTACTCGGTGTGACTGACCTGTCTACTCTGGGGTCACTACTCGGTGTGCTTGACCTGGTCCACTCTGGAGTCACTACTCGGTGTGCCTGACCTGGTCCACTCTGGAGTCACTACTCGGTGTGCTTGACATGGTCGAGCACAGTCTGTCACAGAACTCAAGCCGTTTTGGAACTTCCTACTCAACTTATACACTTGCTGGAGTGAAAGGCACGTATCATCGTACTGGACTGTTGTAGTCCGATGAATTTATATAGGTTTTATTCATTTGCTACTTGAAAACGAATAACAAAACGCGGCTCACATTTCGTGAATGTCAAAAGAGGGGCGGCCATCTTTTAACTGCAATTATGACGTCATATTGCTAGTTTGTACTTCGATCACGCGTGCAGGACACGCTTGACATACTTATCAACCATATTAACAAGTTGCAATACAAAGCATGGCTTTCTCATTTATACCACTTTTAAAGTTTATATTTGAAACCGCAAATGTATCCATGAATCTATGTATGGTAATGTTACAAGGGCTTGAAACTGGAACAAAGGCCAGCAATACTGTTATCTATCAATCATGTTGAAAGAAACGGCTAACTGGAGTTGGGCATGGGGCTACCGTATCTATTAGGAAAGGATAAGAAATAAGACCTCTACATCCTATTATGTGGCTTAAGCGACGAAGTCACGACAAGTCATTCCAAGTGAAGTCACGTCAAGTCATTCCATGTGAAGTCCCGTCAAGTCATTCCAAGTCAAGTCACGTCAAGTCATTCCAAGTTAAGTCACGTCAAGTCATTCCAAGTCAAGTCACGTCCAGTCATTCCATGTTAAGTCACGCCAAGTCATTCCAAGTCAAGTCACGTCAAGTCATTCCAAGTCAAGTCACGTCAAGTCATTCCAAGTCAAGTCACGTCAAGTCATTCCAAGTCAAGTCACGTGCATATGTTTGAAACCACGTATGTTTGACTGTTTCCTCAAACTCGTAATCTTCCAACCAGAAATGATTGTCTGTGTCTGACAGACCCACCCTCTGATATTCAAAGTACATCCTCTCCTCTTTAGCTAGCTCACTCATCCACTCCGTCCTGTCTTTCCTAACTCGACTTGAAGACTTCATTTCCTCTACTCATTTCACAAAGGCAGTCACACGGGGAGAGTTTTCTGTTATGTTCTAGAATGTCTAGCTTTCACGTGCTGTTTTGTTTGCTTATTACCAATCCCTCTTTTCTGTGTTCTCTTCTCTCTTTCTCTCTCTCTCTCTCTCTCTCTTTCATTCTCTTTCTCCTCTTCTTCTCTAATCCCTATCTGTTTTTCACTTCTCGTTAATCTTGTCTTACCTTTCCCTTATCTGTCTCTCATTTCTTTCTTCTCTCTTATTATCTCGCATCTCTATATTTGTAATATTTCTCTCTCTATAACTGTAATATTACTCTTACTCTCTCTCTAACTGTTATCTTTCTCTCCTATATCACTCCCATCTTTCTCTTCTATCTCGCCTTCTCTCCCAAATCAAGCTTTGAACTCTTTGTCTATCTCTCCCCGTTCATTCAATCTATTAAATTACCTTTTCAGTCTATCTTTCTTCACTCTTTATATTTCTCTCCTCCTGCAGTCTACTTCTTCCGTCTCTCTCTTCTCTCTATCTCACATATCTACCTCCCTTTTTCTTCTTCTGACATCTCTCTCTCTCTTTCTATCTCTCTCTCTTGTCAATCTCTCACCCCGTCTCTCACAAACAGTTTTACATCTTTATTTTCTCTCTATCTCACTATCCATTATATCTCCTTTCTCTACATCTCGATCTAATTTTCTTTACCTCTCCTATCACTGTCTCCCACAACTGTCTCCTCTTGCTATCTTATACTACTCTCTATCGTTCTCCTCACTCTATCTCACACCGCTATTTGTCTCTCCCCTCACACAGCTCTGATATCTCTATCTTTACTCTCTCACACGTCTCTCTATTCTCTCTATCTCATAACGCCATCTCTCTGCTCTCTTTATCCCAAACGTCCCTCTATCTCCTTTCTCTATCACACGGTTATCTGTCTATCTCCTATCTCTTTCACACACATTCTTCTATCTTTCCTCGCTCTATTTCACACCTCTCTTATATCTCTTAAACTCTCTATCTCACACGTCTCCCTATCGTTTCTCTCTCTATCTCACACGTCTCCCTATCGTTTCTCTCTCTATCTCACACGTCTCCCTATCGTTTCTCTCTCTATCTCACACGTCCCTCTATCTATCATCTCTCTATCTCACACTTCTTATATCTCTTTCAATCTCTATCTCACACCTCTTTCTCTCTTTCTTCTCTCACCTCTTTCTTACACTCTCTCTCTCTCTCTCTCTCTGTCTGTTGTACTCTTGCCTCTCTTGTTTTCGCTCTTTCACTCTCTTTATCCCATCGCAGGCTTGGATATGAATGACTCTTGTAGCATCGTTTCTTGTACACCCTCCACTCCGTTCTTTCTCGTGTCTCCGTTCGAGATCCACATTTAACATCAAACTCTGGCAATCTGTGGATTACTAATCCATCCATTGATCAAAATGTCGTCATCCATCAAGACGTCATTTACTGAGCTCAATGATTCCACCCTATCAATATCTAATGTCTTGAGTGGTACTGGGGTTGACATGAACAGCCGGTACTGGGGTTGACATGAACAGCCGGTACTGGGGTTGACATGAACAGCCCAAACCTTCCAAACATGTAGCGAAACGCGGCAAAAGAGTGCTGGTCATGGCTCCAGCAACCTCACCAAGTTAAACTATTGTCATTTTAAACCGCATCTGCAAGAGTTCCGATTTAGGCTTTCGGTAAAGCCATCAGCTGTAGTGACAACGCTACGCTTCACCTGTAGCCAACTTGGGGATTATCAATCAATTATTGAAGCTTAGAGCAGCGCTTTTCAATATGTAAATACCTGGCGCTCACTGCTATAACTTTCGTGTCGTAAATTGTCCTTACCACCCACTATAATCTAAATGAAAGAAAATGAAACTGAGTCTGTGTAGTTTGGATGTTCTTAATGCATAATCATGTGACATGTCCTCTGCAGAACGTTGCTCCCATCATAACCCGTCTGCAAGAGAGGGGTAACATCCAGGCTGAAGAGCGCATCTGTAGATGGTATATTTCTTCATTGCAGAGATCCTCAACATTGCAAGGACTTTACATCCACACAAATCCTGTTCTGAAGGTTAAAGCCTTTGTGTTCGCTATACACACATGTCATATCTATCAAATTTGAGCTTCGTCTCCACCTTCATAGCGTGGCACTGCAAAGATTGCTCCTTAACTTGCAACTTTTAAAGAGGTCTGTGTTTGTACATCGTGCGTGTTGGCTCTCTAGGCTGTGATGTCTGTTGTACAGCGTGCGTGTTGGCTCTCTAGGCTGTGGTGTCTGTTGTACAGCGTGCGTGTTGGCTCTCTAGGCTGTGGTGTCTGTTGTACAGCGTGCGTGTTGGCTCTCTAGGCTGTGATGGCTGTTGTACAGCGTGCGTGTTGGCTCTCTAGGCTGTGGTGTCTGTTGTACAGCGTGCGTGTTGGCTCTCTAGGCTGTGATGTCTGTTGTACAGCGTGCGTGTTGGCTCTCTAGGCTGTGATGTCTGTTGTACAGCGTGCGTGTTGGCTCTCTAGGCTGTGATGTCTGTTGTACAGCGTGCGTGTTGGCTCTCTAGGCTGTGATGGCTGTTGTACAGCGTGCGTGTTGGCTCTCTAGGCTGTGATGGCTGTTGTACAGCGTGCGTGTTGGCTCTCTAGGCTGTGATGTCTGTTGTACAGCGTGCGTGTTGGCTCTCTAGGCTGTGATGGCTGTTGTACAGCGTGCGTGTTGGCTCTCTAGGCTGTGATGGCTGTTGTACAGCGTGCGTGTTGGCTCTCTATGCTGTGATGTCTGTTGTACAGCGTGCGTGTTGGCTCTCTAGGCTGTGATGGCTGTTGTACAGCGTGCGTGTTGGCTCTCTAGGCTGTGATGTCTGTTGTACAGCGTGCGTGTTGGCTCTCTAGGCTGTGATGTCTGTTGTACAGCGTGCGTGTTGGCTCTCTAGGCTGTGATGGCTGTTGTACAGCGTGCGTGTTGGCTCTCTAGGCTGTGATGTCTGTTGTACAGCGTGCGTGTTGGCTCTCTAGGCTGTGATGGCTGTTGTACAGCGTGCGTGTTGGCTCTCTAGGCTGTGATGTCTGTTGTACAGCGTGCGTGTTGGCTCTCTAGGCTGTGATGTCTGTTGTACAGCGTGCGTGTTGGCTCTCTAGGCTGTGATGTCTGTTGTACAGCGTGCGTGTTGGCTCTCTAGGCTGTGATGGCTGTTGTACAGCGTGCGTGTTGGCTCTCTAGGCTGTGATGTCTGTTGTACAGCGTGCGTGTTGGCTCTCTAGGCTGTGATGTCTGTTGTACAGCGTGCGTGTTGGCTCTCTAGGCTGTGATGGCTGTTGTACAGCGTGCGTGTTGGCTCTCTAGGCTGTGATGGCTGTTAAACAGCGTGCGTGTTGGCTCTCTAGGCTGTGATGTCTGTTGTACAGCGTGCGTGTTGGCTCTCTAGGCTGTGATGGCTGTTGTACAGCGTGCGTGTTGGCTCTCTAGGCTGTGGTGTCTGTTGTACAGCGTGCGTGTTGGCTCTCTAGGCTGTGATGTCTGTTGTACAGCGTGCGTGTTGGCTCTCTAGGCTGTGATGGCTGTTGTACAGCGTGCGTGTTGGCTCTCTAGGCTGTGATGGCTGTTGTACAGCGTGCGTGTTGGCTCTCTAGGCTGTGATGGCTGTTAAACAGCGTGCGTGTTGGCTCTCTAGGCTGTGATGGCTGTTGTACAGCGTGCGTGTTGGCTCTCTAGGCTGTGATGGCTGTTGTACAGCGTGCGTGTTGGCTCTCTAGGCTGTGATGGCTGTTGTACAGCGTGCGTGTTGGCTCTCTAGGCTGTGATGGCTGTTATACAGCGTGCGTGTTGGTCCTAGATGTGGTGATAGTTGCTGTTCGTCCACTTCCTGTTGTCGCTATTATGACGAGTTCCTGTAACGAATGTGATCGTTGTTTCTTCTACTTTTTCTTCTTTTTCTTCTTGTTCTTTACCTTTTTCGTTTGGATTTCATTATCATCATCATCTTCTTCTTCTTCTTCTTCTTCTTCTTCGTCTCATTGATATATATTTTTTCTTATTGTTCTTCTTTTTTTTTTTCTTTTTTTTCCCACTAATTCTTCTTCTTCTTATTTTCTTCTTCTTCTCCTTCTTCTTCTTTGTTTTCGTTTCATGACACTTTTTTTGGTAATTGCTGCTCTTTTTTTAAAATTTTTCTGCTAAATCTTCTTCTTCTCATTTTTCTTTTTCTACTTCTTCATCCTCTTTCTCCTTTTCACCGCAGATACATTTACCTTCAACCAACCCTCTCCCAGAAGATCTACACTGAGTTTTCTTTCTCCAATTTCCCTCCATCTTCTCCCTAATTTCCATCCATCAATGTATAGGTCTCTTCCCCACGTATTAGTCTTAATCTAACGCGGCATGCGGCTCAATAAAAGCATCCTGGGCATCTAGTATTAGCCCAAGTGTTACCCCACCCTTCACCGCGTGGCGGATTTTGTTCTTCGTGACCATGCATAATTGATTTGACTGACGTTAGCTCCTTTACCTGCTTTTGTCCGTCCTTTTCCACTGCGCCTGAGGATGGTAATGTTATATTTGTCCTTCCCTACTGCAATTTGAGCTGCCTTTCTCGTCTGTGTTCGTTTGATTGATTTTACTCAGTTTTGCACACATTCTCGCCCGATTGGTACTTGGGTTGAGAAGAAAAGGAACACTGTAACCTACCAATCATTTCGGATATTGACAAAGACGGTTGTGCATGAGGATATCGACCGGAACATGTAAAACCGCGACTGTGAAAACTGTTACTGCACCAGAGAAGGCTTAGATACAGGCTCCCTGGAAGGGAGCCAGCTAGAGTGATGAACCTTTGCTTCACTTGGAGCATAAAGGCAAATCAGTCAATCAATCGATCAATCAATCAGCCAATCAGTTAGTCAGTCAATCAATTAATCGATCAATTAATCAAATAATCAATCTATGTCAAACAATCAGTCAGCAATTAATCAGTCCACCAATCAACCAGCCAATCAATCAATTAAACAACCAATCAATCAATAGTCAGCAAGGCAATCAATCGGCCAAGCAATCATTGTCAAAAATGCATTTAATCAGTTAATATATAATTCAGCAAAGCAATCAGTCAATAAGCCCGCAAATCATTAAATCAATCATTCTGTCAACCAATTAATCAATCATTTAGACCACCAATCAATCAGTCAACACATCAATCAATAAATCAATAAGCCACCCAAACAATCATTCAGTCAGGCAGTCTATCAGTCAATCATTCAATAATCAGTCAATAAATCTATCAATAAATCAACCAATCAATTAATAACACAGTCATTCAGTTAGTCAATAAATCAATCAATCAGTCAATCAATCTATGAAATGTGTCGCCAATGTTGATCTGCTAATGTTTGAGTTACTAGCACGTTACATCGACTCTCCTTACAGCCAGAAGCGTACCTGACAAGGTGAAATGGAGATTTCCTGGCTGTAGTGCAAAGCTAGTCTCCTCAGTAGGCTCTCCACTATGGAGATTGCAATGTCAGTTTCCGCCTCGTTGACCAGACGACCTTGACACAGCCTGTTCCAAGAAGCAAGAAGGACGAGATCTTGATCAGTATGTTTCCTTCCCGCCCCGAGCGACAATAATTTAACTTGCGATTGTTGCTGTCGAAAGAACGACTAGTTTTGAATTCAGAGACTCGGACCAGTAGGACAAAGAGAGGAAACTGCCTGGAAGGCTTGTCAATAAACAACGTAATGACAACAATAGCATAAACAGGCGTGTAAAATCAGTGGTTGGAGAGTATTCTACTACAAACAGGTTAGATCACAGACATGTTAAATATTTATTGACTTTCACAATATGATGTCAGTGTGGCAGCAGTCCTAACAGTTAAAGACACGTTCCACGAGGAGCTGTCATGGTTTAAATGCTTAAAAGAGTGATCGATTTTTGATTGATTGATGGATTAATTGATTAAAGGGAGTTCTGTGACAAACCACGTTCTTTAAAGCGGTAGATAGGACGTGGACCGAACTGGCTCAAATGGCTCATGACAGGAAGACTGGTCGTGTATTTGTTGAGGACCTATGCTCCATGGGGAGCTGACAGGTTTTTGATTGATTGATTTTAAGTCATTTAAAAAGTGTGGAGGAAGATAATACGATAATCCAGTCAGACACTTCATATTGACCAGGACGTCGCGTCAGGGTCAGGCACAACGTCCTGACCAGGACGTCGCGTCAGGGTCAGGCACAACACACTGACCAGGACGTCTCGTCAGGGTCAGGCACAACATACTGACCAGGACGTCGCGTCAGGGTCAGGCACAACATACTGACCAGGACGTCGCGTCAGGATCAGAAACAATATACTGACCAGGACGTCGCGTCAGGGTCAGGCACAACATACTGACCAGGACGTCGCGTCAGGGTCAGGCACAACATACTGACCAGGACGTCGCGTCAGGGTCAGGCACAACATACATGTGTTATTCTTAATTTAAGAGTGACGAAGGCCTCACTTGAGAAACTCTCGGTCTGCGTCACTCTCTGAAAGCAATGTATTCAAGATTTACACAAGTCCGACTTACGATGATTGTCCGTTGTAAATCCATGCAGTCAAGGCAAAACATAGAAGGGCAGGTCACATGTTGCGACTATACGATGGACCATGGAGCATGGTGGTAGTAATCTGGTACCCCCAAAGTAAAAAGATACCTCGGGGAAGACCTCCAATGCGTTAGTCAGACTCCCATGCCGCACACAACAACTTCCGAGACCATCTGGGGGAGGGCTTACCATGCACTGGACTTCAGTATCGCAAGACAAAGTCCGCTGGAGATGAAGTTTGGATCCGCAGCTACGTGGAGGAACGGGTGATCAGGACCAAGATCGGGATTCTCAATTGAAACACTTTTCCATGTTCATTTAACTGGATGAATCGATGACGGACTGTTGGATGAATTAATGACGGACTGTTGGATGAATCAATGACGGACTGTTGGATGAATCAATGACGGACTGTTGGATGAATCAATGACCGCCTGTTGGATGAATCAATTACAGCCTGTTGGATGAAGACACCGCAATAGATGAATCAGAAATCCACAGGCTGAAAAATAAATCTGATTTTAAAGTTGTTGTTGACGAATGTCCACAATGAGAATGTCCACAATTAGAATGTCCACAATGAGAATGTCCACAATGAGAATGTCCACAATGAGAATGTCCACAATGAGAATATCCACAATGAGAATGTCCACAATGAGAATGTCCACAATGAGAATGTCTACAATGAGAATGGTCACAATGAGAATGTCCACAATGAGAATGTCTACAATGAGAATGTCCACAATGAGAATGTCCACAATGAGAATGTCTACAATGAGAATGTCCACAATGAGAATGTCCACAATGAGAATGTCCACAATGAGAATGTCCACAATGAGAATGTCCACAATGAGAATGTCTACAATGAGAATGTCCACAATTAGAATGTCCACAATGAGAATGTCCACAATGAGAATGTCTACAATGAGAATGTCCACAATGAGAATGTCCACAATGAGAATGTCCACAATGAGAATGTCCACTCTTGTTTTTGTGCGTGTCGTAAGTTTATTCTGAGAAGGACATAAGTGGCGAGGTGTAGTAGTTTTCGACACATCATGATGACACTGATGAAGGTGGAGGGGTGTCCTCCAGGCTGTTGTGTTATGCTTGGGTTCATATATATGACTCTCACTACTTCGGGGATCATAATGTTACAGTAGAAGGACATATATTTGAAAAATGACGAAACTGTCTTTGCTAATTAAGAATGTGTTTTAATGTGGTTCGAAAATTTGGTATGTGTGTTTTAAATGTGGTTCGAAAATTTGGTATGTGTGCTTTAATATGGTTCGAACATTTGGTATGTGTGTTTTAATGTGGTTCAAACATTCGGTATGTGTGCTTTAATATGGTTCGAACATTTGGTATGTGTGTTTTAATATGGTTCGAAAATTTGGTATGTGTGTTTTAATGTGGTCCGATTATTGGAATTGTGAAGCTAATATAGTAAATTCCCTTGGTTCATCTTCTTCTTCTTCATCTTCTCTTTCTTCTTCTTCTCCTTCTTCTTCTTATCATTATTTTTCTTCCCGCTAGTTCTTTTTCTACTTATTCTTCTTCTTCTCCTCTTTCTTCTTCTTGTTTTCTTCTTTCTAGTTCTTTTTTTTCTTCTTCCTTCAAGTTCTTCATCTTCTCTGCTGCATCTTCTTCGTCTTCCTCCTCCTTCGTCTTCGTCTTCTTCTCCGTCTTTTTCTTCTTCTTCTTCTTCTTCTTCTTCTTCTTCTTCTTCTTCTCCTTCATCTTCTTGTTCTCATTTTTCTTCTTTTCCTTCTTCTTCTTCTTCTTTTTCCTTCTAGTTCTTCTTCTTTCTTTTAGTTGTTGTTCTTCTCTTCTTCTTCCTACTCATCTTGGTAAACTCGTTTTAGCCTTTGGTTGTTACCAGATTAATTGCAAGACAGTAGGTGGTTTGAAGTTGTTCATCTTCTGAACTAGATATCTCGCTTAAAGCTTGCAGTAATTAACTAATAGCGCTTTGATTTTAGGTCGACAAAAACATTTACTTTCAATAAATATAAAAACTCAAAACTTTCAACGAAGACAAAAAATTGACAACAACAAGAACAAATCTCGAAACAAACATTTATACACACACACACGCACGCACACACACACGCAGGCACGCACACGCATACACACGTACCCACACACGCACGCACCCACACACCCACCAACAAACACATATATATATACACATATATACATACATACATACATACACACATACGTGCACCAACACACACACATAAATACACACGAGAGAGAGCGAGAGAGAGAAAGACAGAGAGAGCGAGAGAGAAACAGAGAGAGAGACAGATATAGAGACAGATAGGGAGAGTGAGAGAGAGACACCGAGAGAGCGAGAGATAGGCAGAGACAGAGCGAGAGAGAGAAAGAGAGCGAGAGAGAGAGACAGAGAGAGAGCGAGAGAGAGAGAGAGCGACAGAGAGAGAGCGAGAGAGAGAGACAGAGAGAGAGCGAGAGAGAGAGACAGAGAGAGAGAGAGAGAGGAGACATGCCATTAACTTACATCAATTGTATTTAAAACATTTTCCCAAGAGTGCGAACCAGAAATTTGTTGTGTCCTCATTTTCGACAATGTGCCAGTGCCCTTCAACACTTTTTGTCCATCTGTCCAACACACTTTGTCCACCTGTCCATTGGCTTGTGGATGTCCAACACACTTTGTCCACCTGTCCATTAGCTTGTGGATGTCCAACACTTTTTGTCCACATGTCCACTAGCTTGTGGATGTCCAGCACATTATGTCCACCTGCCCACTAGCTTGTGGATGTCTAACACACTTTGTCCACCTGTCCACTAGCTTGTGGATGTCCAACACACTTTGTCCACCTATCCACCAGCTTGTGGAGGTCCAACACATATTTTCCACTAGATTTTGTCCACCCGTCTACTAGCTTGTGGATGATCTCTAGAAAAAAGGCTTTTCGTGTGACCTTTAACCAATTCTGCACCGTCTCCATGACCTAGTTGTCAACTGAAAAGTGACGCATCTGCTACATTTTCCTAGAACCGAAGTAATTATGGACAATTTTGTGGGCAGCGCCGTGACTTATGTTGAAATTCCCAGCTATTTCATCACTCGTCTGTTGCCACGGACTAGCTGGTCAAGCTGCTGTTTCACTGTACCAATTGCTGGTCTCCCGTGGCAAGGTTCATTAATGACGTTTTGTGTTCCATTTTGAAAATTTTCTAGCCATTTATACATTCTCATCTCAAACAACTGTCTGCATACTGAATCTTCAGTTATCTATAGATCTCAGAAGATTTCACACCCTCTGACAACAACAACAACAAAAACCAATAACGCCTCCTTGTTCTTCCACGGTGTAAGTCGGCAGTGGAGCGTTCATGTTGTACTCTATATTGCGCACGCGCAAGCTTCACGACTCGGTCAGGTGAAAAACTCACGCCGTTTTGAAACTTCCTACTCCACGCATACACTTGCTGGAGTGGAAGCCATACATCCCTATACTGGATCTTGATTCACCGATGAATTTCTAAAGGTTTCACCCGTTCGTTGCTAAAAAAAGAAGGTATCCCAATGATGTTCCTCTTTGGTGCATGTAAATAGTGGGCGACCACCTTTTAACTGCAACTATTTGGTCATGTTGTTCGCCTGCACCCAGTTGGCACGTGAAAGACACTCTTGAAATCCGTAGCAACCATATTAGCAAGTTACAATTCAAAAGCATGGGTTTTCTTATTCCCATCTCCTTTAAAGATGTACATTTGAATCCCCCTTGAATTTATATTCCAGACACATAAACATATGGTACAGCGCCGGAAATGCTCATATTTTATTTCTCCTGTTCGCAGGAACAATCCCAGCGTGACCTGGCCAGGAGGCAGACTTGTATTGTCAGACAAGATGTTGGTCAGCACGCCTCCGGGGTTGTTAGTTACAGTTAAGAGCTCATCCTAAATGGGACTAAGACTACGACGTCATTCAGTATCAGACTTTGGTTCATTGGCTTACTCACTCAATAATATGTGAACTTCCGCGCACATTTTGGGGAGAAAATGTACAACTTCCGGTAGAAAGTATTGGTACATATTTCATTTTAGGAAAAGTAATTATTGAGAAACTTTCTGAATGTTTTACCCTAACAGTTCAAGCACGCTCAATATTAGTGTAAATGATATCGCTCTTCAACAGACCCATAAGTTCAAGTATTTGGGCGGTATGTTTTTTTGTCAGACGTTAGGCTGGACAGGGTTATCGAGTTTATGTGTTAAATAGCATCTGCGGTGACTTATTAGCTGTCACCACTGCTTAGACACCCGAGCATTAGTTTGGTAACAAAGCAGTAGCTGGTAAACAGTATTTTTGTGTCGACTCGATGATACCGTTGTCAAACATGGCGTCTGTCCAGGGCGCGTGAGAGTAGAATTTTGTCGTGTGAAATGAAGTGTTTGAGAAAGGTCATTGATGCTACCAGCAACAGAGCATGGGAAGCGATGACATTCGATGTATGGTCGGCACTACCGCTTGTGCAGTTTACATTACCAGGCAGTACATAAGCTGGTTCTGTCATCTCATGAGAATGCGTACTCATTAACTTCCACTGGTGGTTTACAACGCTGGTAGATCTGGTAGAGCATGTTAGAGTGATTGTTCATCGACATGGGCTCACATTGACCGACGCAACGCACTTGGCGCAGGACATACGACTTAAGCTTCCTATGACACTTTAACAGAATACGTTTAAAGAAAGCAAACTAGTAATAAAAGCAAATATATCAGCCCTGTAGCACTGTAAGAACACTTCCAAGTCAATATATCAGCCCTGTAGCACTGTAAGAACACTTCCAAGTCAATATATCAGCCCTGTAGCACTGTAAGAACACTTCCAAGTCAATATATCAGCCCTGTAGCACTGTAAGAACACTTCCAAATCAATATATCAGCCCTGTAGCACTGTAAGAACACTTCCAAGTCAATATATCAGCCCTGTAGCATTGTAAGAATGTTTCTAGGCCAATACATTTGCTATATAGCTTTGTCAGAACGTTTACATGCCAATATAACGGCTGTGTAGCAATGTCATACTAGTTGACCTTCGCATGGCGAAGATGACGACAGCTTAAGGGTTGTCCTGCAAGATGTGTTCGTATATGCCTGTAAAGACCAATCCTGACACATCATGCTCTCCTGGTACACACACGTGAGTAGTCGGCAGTGGAGGGTTCATGCGTTCTGGTCTACTAACGAAACGCTTTCTCTGAGCCTCGGCGATGGAGGTTACGCTCTGCTATATGAGCACCTTAGGTGATACTAGCGCAACAGGTGAAATATTTCTGTGCAAGCATATCCCAGAAGATGACATCAATAATTAAGCTTCTACGATACACTTTAAATGAATCTTTGTAGCGTTTCTTCTGTCCCCGAGATGAGCGTCTCCCTCTTTTGGGCTTATCGTATATCAGCTGCTTGGAGATGCATTTTTGTCTCGTTCTTGACTGTAATGTCCTCTATCAATTATTCCCAAAGATGACGAAGAGATGCAGGCCACAGGATATTGCACTGCTGCTTCTTTCTTATGATTTCCAAGGTGAATAGGCATGCCAGACGTGCAGCCGTCAATGATGAGCTGACCTGTCTGACGACAGACAAGATCGTAGACTCAAGTGTAGTGTACGTGCTGCCCCACTGACAGGTCATGAAGATCCTGGAACACTAGCATACTGGAATGTCTCTTCTCAGGGATGATCGAAAGATGTGTTCCTATTCTCCAAATCTATATCATAATGCCTCTAAGATAACCAACTTTATTCGAACTCCAACTGGAGAAGACATGTCCTAGAGGCATTGAGCTGCCAAAGAACTACCCGCTTACAGCTTACTTGACTTTCCGTGTCCAGCAACCTCCCAATGTTTTCGCCTCAAAAAATAACCACCGTCAGTGCTCTTTCATTTGCCCCCATCAGGTCCTCCGGTGTACAAGCATCGTAGGACATTTAATCAGGTCCTCAAGTGTACATGCGTAGTAGGAAATTTAATCAGGTCCTCCGGTGTACATGGATCGTAGGGCATTTAATGAGGTCCTCCTGTGTACATGCATCGTAGGACATTTAATGAGGTCCTCCGGTGTACATGCATTGTAGGACAATTTAATCAGGTGCTCCGGTGTACATGCATCGTAGGACATTTAATGAGGTCCTCCGGTGTACATGCATCATAGGACATTTAATGAGGTGCTCCGGTGTACGGACATCGTAGGACATTTAATCAGGTCCTCCGGTGTACAGGCATCGTAGGACATTTAATCAGGCGCTCCGGTGTACAGGCATCATAGGGCATTTAATCAGGTCCTCCGGTGTACATGCATCGTAGGACATTTAATCCAGCGCTCAGGTGTACATGCATCGTAGGACATTTAATCAGGTGCTATGGTGTACATGCATCATAGGACATTTAATAAGGTGCTCAGGTGTACATGCATCGCAGGACATTTAATCAGGTGCTATGGTGTACATGCATCATAGGACATTTAATCAGGCGCTCTGGTGTACATGCATCGTAGGACATTTAATCAGGTGCTCCAGGTCCTGGACGGCCCCACGCTCGCAATATTCATCGTCTGCCTATCCCCACTTTGTCAGGTGAAACACACCTGGACACACCTGTTTTTAACCTATTCAGGGATCTCCATGTTGTATATGGAAAATCAGTTACTGGATGCATAAAACCTACACCAATGAAAAATAGACCCCATAATCGGCATAGCGCCACCAGAGATACGAAGAACTATCGTGTCAGAGATTGAAAGAGAGAAACAGGTAAATGACCCAAGACACTCTATGTTCGGACATCAGGTGCAGCGCGCAAGACTAAAGTCGTGACGAAGTTTCTTACAGTCAACACAGCCCTTGCAGACTAGTCCAGGAAAATGACGCATTGAAAATTGGAAACAGCTGACAGGTCCCATTCGAGTTATGGGAAGAACCTGCGCCTGGGCATCTCCTGCCCTACGCAACATGGAAGTCACTAAATAGACTTCGAACTGGTGTATAACGATGGAGGAAAAACCTGAAAAGATGGGGACACAGGGATGATGAAACATGTGAATGTGGAGTAACACAGGACCAGAACTATCTGATGATCTGCCCAAACCTCCTGGAGACTTGTAGCATGGGTGACCTGCTGAGTGCTAGTGATAGGGCAATCCACGTGGCTGAGTACTGGAAGAATGAAGTGTGATGTAGTGGCTAGGACAGAGGAGGTAAGTAATCATGACCTGGTGCGATTTGTTCTTTAATCTTCATCCGACCTTCATCATAGGGACAAAACTAACGTCTGGTCAGGTAAAATATACTGATCAGGCATGTTAGTCAGGGTTAGGTAAAATTTACTGATCAGGCATGTTAGTCAGGGTCAGGTAAAACATACTGATCATACATGTTAGTCAGGGTCAGGTAAAATATATTGATCAGACATGTTAGTCAGGGTCAGGTAAAATATACTGATCAGGCATGTTAGTCAGGGTCAGGCAAAATATACTGATCAGACATGTTAGTCAGGATCAGGTAAAATATACTGATCAGGCATGTTAGTCAGGGTCAGGTAACATATACTGATCAGGCATGTTAGTCTGGGTCAGGTAAAATATACTGATCAGGCATGTTAGTCAAGGTCAGGTAAAATATACTGATCAGACATTTTAGTCATGGTCAGGCAAAACATACTGATCAGACATGTTAGTCAGGGTCAGGTAAAATATACTGATCAGGCATGTTACTCAGGGTCAGGCAAAACATACTGATCAGACATGTTAGTCAGGGTCAGGAAAAACATACTGACCAAGACCATCACCTCGGCTGCCTAGTAGCCCTCCCTGGAAACGGGTTGTTTTCATGGCAGCCTGGTCAACGAGGTGTGGGATCGAGGTGATCTCTGTAGTCGTTTTGGTTACCTGACATTAGAGTCACATTTTCTGGCTGGCAGAGTAACAGGGTTTCGATATTTTAGCATTCAAGACAGTCATGTTGGTTATATGAGTGTATCGCTATGGATAACTAGATGTATCGGGAAAGTTTTTATCCAAAATAGTATCAATATAATCTACTTTAAAGCCTAGGTACTTGTGTCTTAATTCACCCCAAATAAAAGAAATATATATTTTTAGCACCACATTTGGGGTAGTGACGTCACAGAATAGTCCACATTTTTTATCTTTTGGAGGTGTCAAAAATTCTGCGAAAGTAGACAAGAATTTCTGCTACCGTTTGTTCCCGTTGTCTTATCAATGAATGTATTGAATCTGTCAAAGTTGGTCTACAATGAGAGTAGTATCAAGTTTCTACAGCAGCATGCCATTAGCCATGTTATCGGATGATGTAATAACAATCATTTTTTCTGATACTAACCATAAAAATAACCCTAACCATAACCCTAAGCCTAACCATAAAACTAAACCTAAACCTAACCCTAACCCTAATGCTAACCCTAAGCCTAACCCTAACTCTAACCTTAAACCTAACCCTAACTCTTACCCTGAACCTAAACCTAACCCTAACTCTTACCCTGAACCTAAACCTAACCCTAACCCTAAACATAACCCTAACCCTAAACCTAACCAAAACTCTAACCTTAAACCTAACTCTAACCCTAACCCTAAACATAAACCTAAACTTAACCCTAAACCTAACCCTAAACCTAACTCTAACCCTCACCCTAAACATAAACCTAAACTTAACCCTAAACCTAACCCTAACCCTAACTCTAACCCTAACCCTAAACGTAACCCTAACTGTAACTCTAGCCCTAAGCCTAACCATAACTATAAACCTAACCATAACACTAACCATAACCCTAACCCTTCGCAAAACTGAATATAACCATATTCTTTACACTTCTCTATGTATCTCATTTCTTTACTTATTTATTTAACATACACTTATTTTGACCTGTCTTCCCATTAACATGAAATGGAAATTCCTGTTACGTACAATGGGAACCCAAAGAACGCTGTTTGTGGTGAATTAAGACGTAAGTACCAACACCTATTGACGAATTTCATATTTTTTTAAAACCAAAACAATAGCTAGTTTGTGTTTTTGTTGATGTTTTGTTTTTATTTTTTAAATTTCTTCTTTGTTATGCTGTTTCGAATGCCCACAATGTGTATGTTTATTCTTTTGTGTGCCCTGAAAATGACGTTGTGGAGCGTTGCAGTAGCTTTCCTCACATCCCGAGCGAGCTGCTAAAGATGAACTGGGGTTCTACAGTCTGTTTTGCTATACTTGGCTTAATCTGCGTGTCGCTCTCTACTACAGGGATCACGTCGATCCCTCATCTTATTAGCCAGGCTACCATGACAACAGCCAGTTTTCAGAAAGGACTACGAGGAAGGCAAGGTTAGGATCTAGGTCAGTATATTTTGCCTGACCCTGTCGAACATGTCTGATCAGTATATTTTGCCTGACCCTAACATGTCTGATCAGTATATTTTTTGCCTGACCCAGACTAACATGTCTGATCAGTATATTTTGCCTGACCCAGACTAACATATCTGATCAGTATATTTTGCCTAACCTCAACTAACATGTCTGATCAGTATATTTTGCCTGACCCTAACTAACATGTCTGATCAGTATATTTTGCCTGACCCTGACTAACATGCCTGATCAGTATATTTTGCCTGACCCTAACTAATATGTCTGATCAGTATATTTTGCCTGACCCTAACTAATATGTCTGATCAGTATATTTTGCCTGACCCTAACTAACATGTTTAATCAGTATATTTTGCCTGACCCTAACTAACATGTTTAATCAGTATATTTTGCCTGACCCTAACTAACATGTTTAATCAGTATATTTTGCCTGACCCTAACTAACATGTTTAATCAGTATATTTTGCCTGACCCTAACTAACATGTTTAATCAGTATATTTTGCCTGACCCTAACTAACATGTTTAATCAGTATATTTTGCCTGACCCTAACTAACATGTTTAATCAGTATATTTTGCCTGACCCTAACTAACATGTTTAATCAGTATATTTTGCCTGACCCAGACTAACATATCTAATCAGTATATTTTGCCTGACCCTAACTAACATGTTTAATCAGTATATTTTGCCTGACCCTAACTAACATGTTTAATCAGTATATTTTGCCTGACCCTAACTAACATGTTTAATCAGTATATTTTGCCTGACCCTAACTAACATGTCTGATCAGTATATTTTGCCTGACCCTAACTAACATGTTTAATCAGTATATTTTGCCTGACCCTAACTAACATGTTTAATCAGTATATTTTGCCTGACCCTAACTAACATGTCTGATCAGTATATTTTGCCTGACCCTAACTAACATGTCTGATCAGTATATTTTGCCTGACCCTAACTAACATGTCTGATCAGTATATTTTGCCTGACCCTAACTAACATGTCTGATCAGTATATTTTGCCTGACCCTAACTAACATGTTTAATCAGTATATTTTGCCTGACCCTAACTAACATGTCTGATCAGTATATTTTGCCTGACCCTAACTAACATGTCTGATCAGTATATTTTGCCTGACCCTAACTAACATGTCTGATCAGTATATTTTGCCTGACCCTAACTAACATGTCTGATCAGTATATTTTGCCTGACCCTAACTAACATGTCTGATCAGTATATTTTGCCTGACCCTAACTAACATGTCTGATCAGTATATTTTGCCTGACCCTAACTAACATGTCTGATCAGTATATTTTGCCTGACCAGACATTCGTCCTCCCTTCCTTCCTTTGTTATAAACAACACGAAAGATCAATCGAACTGTTAAAAAATAGATCAGATCCAGAAAAAAAGAGGCCATTCTGTTATTGAACACCTCAATGTCTATTCCCTATATCACACCCTTCTCGGAAATTCACGGTAGCTCATCGGGTCATCTCCAAGATCCTCAATTTACTTTAAATATATCTATCTCGTCACTAACTTAGTCATTCCTTATTTCCGTACCAATTCTTCAAACTCTTTCGCCTCTCAACACAAATCTCGCAGCACCGCTAATCCGTCTCGCATTTGGAGCTGCCAAGAGTAAATTATATTGTCTCATATTGTTTATTACGTATTTGAAATTGTGGAAAACTCAATCTGGGCATTACCTAATCCACGACTCGACAACCTAGGACCCCAGGGCTCAATGTGGCCCCCATCTGAAAATATTGGACTGCAATCCAAAAGAATTAATATCTGGCTTCCGGCTTTTGTCCTTTCTAATAAGATTACAAAATGTCAGTTCTGATCTGGTTTCATTCAGTTTGTCCCGTAGTATTAACAGACAAACAGAATTTCTGTCATGGGTGAACGCATGGAGCTGCGAGTCAGTGCTCCTTCATGTACCACTTTACAAACTGTGCCTTTGTACAGAAAGGAACTTACTTGAATTATTACACCTAGAGTAACGCAGAAAGAGAAGTCCTGGACCCTGCATTCTGGTGAAATGTTTGTCAATGGCCAATGCACCGAGAGAAACGATGGGTTTTGATTGATTGATTGATTGATTGATGAATGTATGACATAAATGTTACTTATGTATACAATAATAATTTTAAATAGTTAAAGGTGGATATTATAAATGGGGGGCACGTGGTTTCGAGGTAAAGTGCCCACCTCGGATGACGGAGGTCGCAGGTTCGAATCACGGTGGAGCCGAGATTTTTTCACGTGAAAAATTCCCCTGTTCTCTGAGTAGTAAGATTGAACTTCCGTCTTCGTCGAATACCAGGATTCTAAGTATAAATGATTTGTGTTTATACTATTAAACTATTTTAAATTGTAAAGGTTCAGCTCTCATTACCAGCATGCTCCAGTTCACCCAGCTATAAATGGGTATCTTTATTACTATTAAACAAGGAAAGGCAGCTAGGAAGGGAGCTGACCCCTGCGCCTTATAAACAAGCTGCACACTAAGTATCGAACACTTCATCCCCAAAAGCAGTGTCTGTTATGGGAGTACCTTAACCAATATGTTTGTATCTGAACTGTTATAGTCCGTCTTTTCATTCATAAACAAGGTCCGAATAATTTTCTACTAAACTGCATTTGGATCCAAATGATTTTTAGCATGCAGCCTTAGAATATTCATGGCACTAAAACATTGATATTATTTAGTCCATAGATGTTAAGATATTTGCACATCGGCGAATCGTTTTGATCTTTTACGACCATTGCAAAAAAAATGGCATTACATTTAAGATTTTACAGTACCCAGCTGAATTTCTCGTCTGATTTTGTTCATATGTGTGTCTCCTTAATTTCTGGATAGATCAATTGACTGTTTGTGTTGCCCTTTATGTACAATGGTAAAAGTGGCACCAATATGCAACAGTTAGCACAGCCCGTCGATCACCCTAGGACCCTCAAGGATGTATCAACGGCGCAGCAAATTTTATATTGTGTAACACATTTGAATATTGCAATGTATGTGTTGCTATTGTAGGTACACCTAATTGTTTTGATAAACATACTCTCATTCATCCAAGTCTGCTAATCAGTATGTCCACAAATGATTATATCAATCATCCGAATCTGTCGATTCAAAGAGGTTGATAATTGTTACTGGCTGGACAAATTGTAATTCATCTCGTTGGTCGTACTGTTCTTCTTCTTCTTCGTACGCTGTCAACCGTCAACCTTTCTTTTTTCGAAGAAAGCAGCGGTGATCCTGAGGCTGTCGACACTGCCTTAGAGCTTGTCTAGTGTTGCCACTGGTGATGGCCACATGGGCTTTCTTTGGTCCTTGTATATCGGGTAGTTTTTCCCTGTACCAAAAGTGCATTCGTCAGTGCCACCTATCTTCAGTTTATTGAATAGGTGGTACCTCAGACTTTTGTGGCCTGTGCGGAGTCTGAAGACTACGACCTGCTCTCTTCTGTTCAACTGGTAATAGGCGTCATTTTTTTGTGAAGCCAGTATGTTCTGTTTCCCATTTGGCCATGTGTCTGGCCCTAATTAGCCTTTTGGACTCTTCGTAGGTCAAACTAGAATCTGGTTGTGGTAGTCTTGTACCTTCTTTTGCCAGTCTGTCTGCCTCCTCGTTGCCTTGGATGTCACAGTGGGATGGAACCCACTGTACCACTACTCTTTTTGGTGCGGACTGATGGCATAGTTGACATAGTACTGCTCTTAAATCATTAATTTCAGTATTTTTCTGGCTTTTTAGTGATGTGACTACGGCCAGGGCATCTGTAAACAGGACTATCTGGCTTTCATTGCTTTCGCCTGCCAGCATTGCTTCTACTGCAGCCCTCAGTGTTTTTGCCTCCGCTCTGAAATTGCTTGAGAATTTCTACCATTTGGTAGGCTCAGGAATACCCCTGCCCCTCCGTTCTGTGTTGTGTTTGTTACAGAACCGTCGTTGTATGCATGGGTCTAGTCCATGCTTGGGTAGTTTTCCGTTATGTACCTCAGGGTTATGCCTCTTCTTTCTTTTTCAGTCTGGCTGTTCTTGTTTCCAATACCTGGTATATTTTCTACTACCTCCGGAATGATATGCAGCTTCCAGGTGGGTTTGCGTACAGTAGGGATGGGCTTTGGTATTGTTACAGTGTTCATGGGGGTCTTCGCTCATCTTTGCTTTTGCTATTTCTGCAAAGTTTCTCCGCTTCAGTTTCCCATTTCCAAAATTGTTTAGTCTCTGATGCATTAGATGGTCTGTCAGTCTTCTGAGTTTCTCTGCTTGCTGTTGGGCTCTGCAGTCTCTTCTGTCGGTCATGGATTGCAGTTTTGTAATCTTTTTGAGTTCTACATTTGGCGTTGACTTCATGCCTCCTGTTATAACTCTCATGGCTTGGTTTTGAAGTTTGCTAATTTTATCAGTTCGCCTTTGCTGCTGTTGTCCATGCCGCAATGACATACTCGAGAACTGGTCTCACTCTTCCAGTGTACAGTTACTTTAGTATTATTTCGTCTACTCCCCAGCTTGTGCCAGCAAGTTTCCTCTTGATTGCCATTCTTTGTCGGGCTCTCATTCGGTTTCTCTCGATCTGACTTTTCCATGTCATGCGCCGATCAAATGTGACTCCCAGGTAGTTTGGGTTGTCGTTTGGCCGCAGATATTTGCCGTTAAGACTTATTTTGGTTTTCTGTGGTTTATTTGAAAGCGAGAATATCGTACATGTTGTTTTTTCCTCGTTTTTTTTGACCAGCCATGAGTTCGCCCACTCCTCCAACGGTGTTAGGGCCTGCTGCATCCGATTGCTTGCAACGGTGAGATTTTTTTCAGAGGTCCACATAGCCAGATCGTATGCAAACATGGAGATGTGAACTCTTCTTGGTATATTCTCTGTGATGTTGTTTATATACACCAGGAAAAGTGTCGGTGACAGTACCCCCCCCCCCCCCTTGGGATACTCCCTGCTCCAGTGTCACCTTTTTGCTCATCTGCCCTTGTACTTGAACTCTGGCTGTTCTGTTTTCGAGGTAGTGGCTGATCCATCTGTACATTTTGCCACAAACTTCACTTCTTCGTAGCTTGACTTTAAGTCCCTCTTTCCACACCTTGTCAAATGCCTTCTCTAGATCCACCTAAACCGCTACTGTATCATTTTTCTCTTGGTAAGCATGCTCTATTTCTTGGGCTATGAGAGTGATCTGGTCCTCAGTGGATCTGTGTTGTCTTAATCCTGCTTGCTGTGGAATTAGTATGTGTTTTTCTTCCAGGTGCCACATCAGTCTGGTGTTTATCATACGCTCCATCAGTTTGCCTACACAGCTCAGCAGACTGATAGGCCTGTATCCATTTGGATTTGTTCTGTTTCTTATTTGGTACTGGTATAAGTACAGCATCTTTCCATGCCTGCGGTACAATTCCCCTTTTCCAGCTTTGGTTCAGGACTGATAGTAACTTCCTCTTTGCTGTTTGGCTCAACCCCATCAGCATTTCGTTTGTTACCCCATCATTTCCGGGCGATTTCCTTTTCTTTAAAGTTCTCATGGCCTCATCCATTTCATTCAATATTAGTTTTGCCATCATGGAGCATATATTCAACACACTTCTTCCAGAAATGAATGTCCATTTCTGAAAGGTACTCACTTGTCCGCACTTCAACATGACACATGTTAAATGTCCTGTTCTGTTGGGCAACTTGTCTTTTGACTTCAGCCCACACAAGCTCTTAATGTTAATTTTAGTTTCTGGAGAGTAACAAATTGATTTTTCATCAGTGGTTCAAATATCTCCCGTTTTATGACATCTTTGTCGAAATCGTCAAATTTCCTTTTCCTTCGATGATTGATACGAGTTCACCGTTAGGAGTATTGTCCAATCCAACTGTAAAAGGAAGATCTATCCATACCAAACGCCAACTGCGTTCGTTTCTCTGGGTCATGAATATCGCAATATAAATGACCCATCTTAGATTCCCTGCGGAAGAACTGTTATAGTGAAACGGTAACCTTCTGTATTGTTATAAATGTACACTTCAAACTCATTTAAAATTGATATCAATGTAAGTTTTGAAAAAGCAACTATATGCCACAATAACCGCACCTCAAATTGTTAATGTGTATTGATTGGCATCCTGTCAGCTCGAGGGACAGTGGACCAGGCTAGAGAAGGAGTTGGCATCCTGTCAGCTTGAGAGACAGTGGACTTCAGGCTAGAGAAGCAGTTGGCATCCTGTTAGCTCGAGAGACAGTGGACTTCAGGCTAGAGAAGAAGTTGGCATCCTGTCAGATCGAGAGACAGTGGACTTCAGGCTAGAGAAGGAGTTGGCATCCTGTCAGCTCGAGAAACAGTGGACTTCCCGCTAGAGAGAGGGCAGTCAGTTGTTGTCCTTGCTTTTGCCGAAGACGTTTGTAATCTGCATCTTCACGTATCTTGTCTTCTCCTGCCTTCAGACCAACACACAAAGCCTGCCTCCAGCCAGGTCTGCATCCTGTCTTCCCCTGCCTTCAGACCAACACACAAAGCCTGCCTCCAGCGAGGTCTGCATCCTGTCTTCCTCTGCCTTCAGACAAACACACAAAGCCTGCCTCCAGCCAGGTCTGCATCCTGTCTTCCCCTGCCTTCAGACCAACACACAAAGCCTGCCTCCAGCCAGGTCTGCATCTTGTCTTCTCCTGCCTTAAGACCAACACACAAAGCCTGCCTCCAGCCGGGCCTGCCTCCAGCCGGGCCTGCCTCCAGCCAGGTCTGTCTTTGATAAGTTCCCCCCAGTTGCAGGTATTCATATCCAACCCCTTCAGGTCCCGCCTGCAAACATCTTTGTAGAGGAGGAGGGGTCTCCCTTTTTTACTCTTGCCCGTGGCCA